>JAJOZX010003338.1:0-47500 GCA_023014485.1 Bathynomus jamesi
ATCCAAGTGCATTAAGACTTCAGCCGAGTAGGCGTTGTTTTATAGGCTCCTAATCAGCCAGAATCAGCCAGTTGGCTGAGCCAAGGGGTAGGGGTACACCTGAAGGAGAGAGAGACACCTGAAGAGAGAGAGAGAGAGACACCTGAAGGAGAGAGAGACACCTGAAGGAGAGAGAGAGACACCTGAAGGAGAGAGAGGAGTTCTCCCCCAAGTTATTTTCGTTTTCCTAACCTAAGAGGCCTCTAAGGGGTTTTACCAAAGGGCCTGAAAGAGAAGGACCAGAGGTCCTTGCTCGGCTGGGAGCCGAGCTTGAATGATTCTTTCATCAGCTTCTCGGTCTTTTATAAACCTCTATTCTGGCTGAGTTGCCAGATAGCGCAATGTGTTCAGTTGCCAGATAGCGCCATGTGTCCCAGAAATCCATATATTAATCATCCATTGTGTAACACAATATATATGACGGTAGTTAATCCAATTAAATTCTGTTTATTAAATAAATAATTTTTACACACTCAATCTTTATTATTATGGAATTGCATACCTTTCCAGTTTTTTTTTTTGCAATGATCGGATTGCTCTTGCTAGATATATATTATTATGCTATATATATATATATATATACACATTCTTTTAAACATCTTATGTTAGGTATATGTAAATATATATATATATATATATATATATATATAATATATATTTATTATTTTTCATATTATAACATTTAATTTTAGTTTAGTGTTTAACGTTTAGAAGCAAATTTAACATTAACTTGAACTTCATTAAACTTGAAGTTAAACTTTTCGAAACAAATAACGTAGTTAACCACACATAATTCAACATAGAAAACTTAATAATAAAATAATTAATTTTATGGTTAACTAGTTTATTTCGACATAAGTTTACTATAATTATATATATACAGTCTTTTAAACAGCTTATGATATATATATATATATATATATATATATATATATATATATATATCTGAACTCTTTCAGCTAAAGAAGCCTTATGTATAGAATTGGTTGTGTAATAGCTGATATTAAACTCTATCAACATGTTCTGAAAAGCACGGCGTATAAATTCCTTCCCCATATCCGTACAAAAATAGCTATATATATATATAGTGTTTCACTATAGATGTATAGATGTATATAGGGTTTTACAATAGATGTATATAGTGTTTAACGATTAGAATCAAATATAACATTAACTTGAACTTCATTAAACTTAGTTAAACTTTTCGAATGTTCTGTGGGATGAATCCTATTAAATTCTGTTTATTAAATAAATAATTTTTACACACTTATTTTTATTATAAATATTTGAACAACGAAACAATATGAAAATTTACGAAACAATTCAATTAAAAGTTGAAATTATCCAAAATACAATCCGCTAGAGGAAAGGGATTCCGAGAATCTGTTCAAATCGGTTCACCTATTGCCAGAGGCGATTTTTTTTCTGACCATAATGACCTTTCTCCCAGACAGCTTGAACAAAACCTCTCTCGACTCCATTTCTTAGATATGCCCACAATATATATATATATATATATATATATATATATATATATATAGAGAGAGAGAGAGAGAGAGAGAGAGAGAGAGAGAGAGAGTTTTGTTCAAATAACGGGATATGCTTGTATCTTTTGCCATTGTGTTCGAACACAATTGTTCGAGCACAATTGTTCGAAAACCATAGTTCGAAAAACAGTTGTTCGAAGCAGCAATTATTCGACGTTATAATTGTTCGAATGAACAACCAACTAAATAAAATCTTAGTTGCCAAGACGCAAATACGAAGATGTAAATAAGAAGGTTAGCCTCTTCATTTAAACTATAACATTTATAGTGCTGCAGTAGTATACCACCCTTAAAATGGCAGAGTTTGTTTCTAGTGAGAAAGGAAATCCAAATCGAAAACCATACCCATATTATGTTATATCAGTCAGGGTGAGTCTTCTGCCACGTCAGGCGTACGCTAGGTTAGGCTGTAGAGCAATTTCCCCATGTCATCAACTTTCGGACAGTCAGGGATCGTTGGGCGTGATTTCCGACTTTTCCAAAAAATATGTGGCCGTAAAATTACCTACTGTACTTACCCCTACCATACCTCTTTGTTTAGGAGTGTATCGTACTTACTGATGTCATGCAGGGATGACACTAATAACATGTAAGTAAAAATAAAAACCGGAAACTATAAAAAATCTATTTAAAATAACAGGATCATTTGACCCGAGGCTGTCAGTAGTATGCCCGAAAAACATCGTAATGCACGATTTTTTCTATGGAGCAATAATAATTAACTCTTTCTCGCCGAATTGGTAAGCTTTTCACCCGACCTTAGACCTCCAGTTTAACATGGATTCAGAAATACATCTCGTCGATGGGGGTCGTTGCTTACTCTTCCACATTTCAACATAACAGGATTATTGAACCGGATTTAAAATAACAGGATCATTTGACCCGAGGCAGTCAGTAGTATGCCCGAAAAACATCGTAATGCACGATTTTTTCTATGTAGCAATAATAATCAACTCTTTCTCGCCGAATTGGTAAGCTTTTCAACATACCTTAGACCTCCAGTTTAACATGGATTCAGAAATACATCTCGTCGATGGGGGTCGTAGCTTACTCTTCCACATTTCAACATAACAGGATTATTGAACCGGATTTAAAATAACAGGATCATTTGACCCGAGGCAGTCAGTAGTACGCCCGAAAAACGTGTTAATGCATCATTTGACGAGTCAGTAGTATGACCGAAAAGCATGCATGATTTTCTCTTTAGTAATAATAACAACTAGCTCGAAGAGTGACAACGGATAAAGTTTTCACGTCACCTTAGATCCACAGTTTAATGTGGAAACTGAATGCTATTTTAAAAATATAATTAGGCTATATTTCTTTATTATAAAATAAGTTAACAATTATGTTAACACAAGAAAACAATACTATTAACTTGTAAGTAAAAATATAATATAAGGGACTACCATAGAAATGTAAGTGCCTATAATTCAAGAAACACGATTTTATATATATGTTACTCATCCGGTCCCGTTATAGCGGATTGGTACACGTCATAGCTCCACCCAGCTACATCGGCAGCCAATCACTACGAACATCTGGTCTTTTGGGCGGAGCTTGGCGATTGTGCATATAAAAGGGGATATTTTTCAGTTGGGAGTAACAGTAGCTATTTTCGCGTCAGTGATTAATCATTCCCTCCACCATGGACCTGTACGTCACCCCAGACTTGTATGAAGAAAGTGACGCTGCAGCATTAACCGCAATTAATCTTTTTAACGCGATTGACCGTGATGATTTATTTTCAACGCAAACCGTAGAAGATATTTGCAGTGACGCTCCTTACAATCCGACGCAAGGGACTACCATAGAAATGTAAGTGTCTATAATTAGAATTTATATATATATATGGATGGGGTGTAGTATCTCGTCAAATAGATACTCGCCAAAAATTTTTTATGTCAATCAATGTTATTTTGTTACCCCATTATGCTAAAATCGAAATTTTTATGGCGTTCAATGTTATTCCTCGAACCAAAGATATCTTCACATAATGGGGATCTGTCTGTATACTCTGTATATGTTTTAAAAGAATGAACATTATTCCTTTAAGGTCCGATGAGGATTTGACACGTGTTATACAATCTTTTGAAGAATCTCGGAATACGGGGGATATACTGAACAGTCAACAATGTCACACATCCTCCACCATGGACCTGTACGTCTCCCCGGAATTGTATGAAGAACGTGATACTGCAGCATTAACCGCAATTAGTCTTTTCAATGCGATTGACCGTGGCGAATTATTTCCAACGCAAACCGTTGAAGATATTTGCAGTGACGCTCCTTACAACCCGACGCAGGGGACTACCATAGAAATGTAAGTGTCTATAATTCGTTTTTATATATATATGGAGAGTTGTAGTATCTCGTCAAATAGATACTCGCCAAAATTTTTTATGTCAATCAATGTTATTTGGTTATCCCCATTATGCTAAAATCGAAATTTTTATGGCATTCAATGTTATTCCTCGAACCAAAGATATCTTCACATAATGGGGATCTGTCTGTATACTCTGTATATGTTTTAAAAGAATGAACATTATTCCTTTAAGGTCCGATGAGGATTTGACACGTGTTATACAATCTTTTGAAGAATCTCGGAATAGGGAGGATATACTGATCAGTCAACAATGTCACACCGAAATAATGTAAGTGTTTTTCGATCTTTTTGGGATAAGAAGACACAATATATTTTCATAAATTTATTAAATGAAAGAAATCAGTACAATAAACAACTACAGAATATATCGTTACAAATATACGAACAAAAACATTATAATATACAACGAGTACGTACAATTGGAAAACGGTTTTTTATCTGTCTGCATACCATTTCATCGTTTCGGCGAGTGTGACACGGGTCAAATAAATTTAAAAAATTTATAAATTCTTTATCATTTGACATATGCATGAGAAATGAGACGCAGTACATTCCGCAAACATTAGTAAAATATCCTTGCATGCGAAATGGGGTCCATACAACTTCGGGAATATGTAACTGAGCGAGAAATTTTACAATAATAGGGTCACTCCAGGGTTGAGTACCGAGTGAATCAAAATAGTACAGGCGCTGTCTATTTTTAAAATAGACAGCGATCCAGTGAATCCCTTCATTACCGATGATGTCTGTGTTCACAATAAGACTACCGCATTCTCGCGTACTTGGCAAACTCAATGTTTCATTCTTCGCAAACACGCCGATAAATTTGGAACGTGTGACTCGCTCCATTACTTTCTGAAGTGTATTAGCATCCATTTTAAAAGTCAGTGATAACGCTCCTAAATCTATCTACTTCTATTAGGGCTTGCGATTCGAGATATACTAGTACACTAATAGGAGCGTCTATAGGCTTGGCGAATTCCAGCCGCACTGAGATGTTTCCGCTCTGCTGTGGGGTTAAATGGGTATTTACGCTAGCAGATAAGTCAGGTGTAATGTCAAACGGATAAAGGTTAAATTGATCAATGAATTCTTCCTGCGTTACCCCATTACCAAGCTCATCACAATCACCTGCAATATGGGTCAGATTACTATAGGCTCTGGCACAAAGCGGTAACACAGCGTCTGATGAATAGTCCGTACCCATTGTTCCACCCAAAGCAGTGCCATTAACGTATAGAGTTATATTTTTAAGTCCGAAATTCTCGAATTTAAAGGCACTCTTTTTATATTTTCCATTCACCGAAGCGTGGTCCTGCATGCCGATTAATATCCTTTTAGGAAGATTTCCCAGGGCAATGTTTTCTATCTGCTTCGATGCCAACCCTGCAGGAACCGTATATAGTTTGATCTGCACTCTGTTAATAGGATATTTCACTGTAGCGTTTAGTAAATTTTTCTCAATTTCTAGTTGTTTTGGTGAACTTAATTTCACTCGCCGTACGCGGAGGTATGTGTCCATAATGTGAACCACAACGGGCTTTGCACCCTCTTCTTGATCCGCAGCCAGATTTAAGCAGATCTCAGGACTCGTGCGGGTGAGCTTTATTTTCATATCCACCCCGTTCACAAGCAACTTCTCCTGGAAAGTGAAATCTGTGTGCAACCGTCCAAAACACTCGTATATTTTCTTTTTAGAATTTTTAAATTTGTCCTTTATACTATTTTCATCTTTAGTTTGATAATATCCCTCCGCACTTAAAAAGGTAGCCTTCGCTTCTTTGGAAAAGTTGAGGACATTTTCCAGATAGGCTCGTAGATGATAGTACCCCGTGCCTGCCGATATGTTGGTCTGATTTAAATATACGTCACACTGGTTGAATATGGAGTGCAGAAAGTTTGTTTCAGGGTATACAGCATATTTGTCATCGCAGACCGTTCCATCAGAATGGGCTATACGTAGCTTAGCGTACATGTGCACACAGCTTGGATCAAAAAAGTAAGGGCCTGAGCTGGGTATCACGAATTCTATAGGTGCACTCGGGGAACTAATTGTGTTTAAAGGGTTAATTGTAATAAAGTCACTGTGCTCAATAGAAACTTGGGTTGGAGGTAGCTCAAAAAGGGACAGCTCCGATTTACAGCATTGTGAACTACATGGGTGGATGAAGCGTGCCATGGCGAAATAGTGACTCCTCTCTCGACAAGTGGTAAACAAACTATGATTCATGAGATCAATGTCCTTAGCTTATATCAGTCAAAAAAGTGGTCAACCATAGGTTTCATTCGCTTACAGCACTTCTTTTTTGATAGCCTTTTACGTTTAATACCACGTGACCCCTTCTTCTTCCGGGCAGCCCGCTTCTTCCCGCCACCACGCATTTTTCTCTTTGCATCTTTGATGATTTCGTCCCGTGTACGCTTTAAATGTTTTTTTAGAGCTTCTTTAGGTTTAGCCCCGGCCAATATGTCTTCTGCAGTGTTAAGGCCTGATTGTAGCGCTTTCCTTCCAAGGTATCTGGCACCCCTCTTCAGCAAAGGAACAGCCGTACGTAGTATGGATGAAAAAATGGACCCAAGTCCACTACCGCGCTGGTATCGCATCCCTCGATAGACGGTGAAAGGCTTTCTATCCATTATAACTCAGTGCGTCGAAAGTGTAGCTTCACTGTTAAGCTCCCGTTACCGAATGGGAAGTTTTCACCCTCAATCGTTCTTATATATATTGTGATATTGGTTATTAAATTAGTTGCGACATTCACATAATGGGGTCTGTCATATGTAATACTCAAACTCCTTCCTCTATGGTTGGGGATGTGAGCAATGCGCAGCAGGCGTGCCTGGGTATCCCCAACAAACTGGTGCTCCACTATATTACTGTAAATATAGCACATGTCTGGGGACCTTTCAGCCAATTTCTCCATCTTCAATTGATACATTAATCTGGACAAGTCATGCTGTGTCTCGTGAAATGTGTCTCTTTGGAAGACTGCGCTATAGCGGCCATTGGCTAGAATTTGGAACTTTCTATGGTCTTTAATACGTCTGTTAGTCTTTGATTTTAGGATTAGTGTATGTGCAGGGTTGTTTACGACTTCGTATACTAAATCATTCGTAAGGTTTGAGTTTCTTAAACTTACGTTTAAGCCTCTCACAACATCCTCGGCCGAACCATATTGACCCGGCCCTAGTCTTACTTCTGTACTGTAATACCGTGCAATCTTAGTCCGAGCGATGCGCATAGTTTCATCCATAGCTACCCCAGCTTTTTCACACTCGTCAATGTCTCTAAGAATCGTAAAAACGGTTTCTTTATGTTCAATATTTAAAAAGACGGTGTCCAGCTGAATTTCGCATATCCCCACCTCATACGAATCACGACCCAATTCAATGTGCCCATGGAGTTCTGTTACAAAGTTGGCTAGTGTGTTGTTAGGGTGTACAGACAGGGACGAGGAGGACGGGAGTGTGACGTAGAAATGGTTAGGAGCCATGTTGCATACTATTTAAGCTTCATTATTGCATCAGCTTTTATATAGGTGTTGAAGCTTTCTGGGTACCCTAGCCATTTCACCAGGTACATTTTTCTCCTTCCTGAACCTTTGCTTCCTAAAATTTTCTCAATTTTAAACACATTTTTTTCTAAATTAAACGCAACTTTCTGCAATTCCTCGCGGTAAAAGCCTCCTGAGATTTCTTCCCCATTCAAATCTTCAATGTAATACATCATTATCTCACCTTTAGGTCTCACAGCCCTAACTTTAAAAATCTCGCGTGTCCATCCTTGCTCAAAACCCTTTGCGAATTTATTCCCCGAACGCGACAGCCTTACATAATCATTGATTTTGAAGCGCGCAGAGTGTGGTGGTGTGGTGATCCATCTCTTCTCGGGAGCGTACCTCTTTCTAAAACTTCGTTAGGTGTTGTCCCAATCGTGCGATGGTGTGAGCGGTTGTAGGATGATGCCAATGATTCCAGAATGTCTAGAAATCTGTATGTGTTTTTATGTGTAAAATAACGGTGCATGCGTTCCTTTATGGTGCGCTGAACTCTTTCAGCTAAAGAAGCCTTATGTATAGAATTGGTTGTGTAATAGCTGATATTAAACTCTGTCAACATGTTCTGAAAAGCACGGCCTATAAATTCCTTCCCCATATCCGTACAAAAATAGCCAGGAACCCTGTTTTCTTTTAACATTAGCGTTTTGGTGGCTTTAGCAACTGTTTCAGGTGATTTATTTTTCAGAGGAACTAGCCACAGATATCTAGAGAATACGTCTATTATGAATAGAATGTAGCGGTAACCATCGTTATACACAGAATATCTTTGCATGTCTGTTAAATCTGCTTGCCAAATAGAATCAATCGAGGAAGCCGTTGTCTTGGCTGTTTTAAACCTTTTTCTCACAGGCTTATGAAGCGTATAAGCGTCCTGCTCCCTCAAAAATCTTTCAACATCTTTTTTTCCTACTCCGTAAACACTTCTGTACAGTCTATCTACGCCGCCGTAAGAGGATGGGGTAGAAATGTCATAATAGCGTTTAGTTAATACGTTAGCCATTTGCGTATTTTAGAGGCACGTGGGTAGGGTTGGTTTAACCTCTTCTTGCTCCTCTTCAAAGGTGTTACCGCCGGGGGTGACGGCGCCTTCAATTGTGTCACAGGCGTTGCATGTTCCAAGTCTTTTAACCTGTTCAGATTTCCTATCAACGTTTTAGGGACATTTATTTGTTGTAGTCTTGCTTTAATATGCTTCCATCCTGATGGTGATGGCCTATCCCACTTTCTCACCAGATCATGGACAATGTCTACGATATTCGATCCCTGTACCTTTGATCCTTCCACAATGATCTCCCCTGTATCGGTCCATTGTATGGCGGGATCCTCATTCAATAGATTATAAAGACTTAAGCCTTTACTCCTCAATGTAAGTGGGAGGGTATTTTTTAATACATGTTCGATATGTTGTGTGGCTAATCTTTTTGGTTGGTCAGCTGTATCGTCGGGCTCAGATCCTATGTCGCCATGTCCATCGTCCCCCGTGCTGTGCCTAATAACCACAGGAATCTCTGTAGGGCTCTTATAATTTTCGTACTCGTGAAGAAATTTCTGCAGAGCTTCTTGGTATAAGATTCTTTTCTCATCAGGTGTTTTTTCACTGTTTAATAGGGCTAACAATTCGCTTTCCATTCTTTTAAGTCTGCTTTTACGGGGATCTAGATACGTGTCTGGATTCCTTTGCAGTGAAGCGTACACCTCGTGGGGAATCACTACCACTTTCTTCATTATATTAATCTAGTCAGTAAAGGACCCAAAACTGAAAATAAGATGGGGAGAAATGACCCTCCTGTTTGTACAATAATTCGTTTTTTCTTCGCTACAGTTTGGCTTTTACGAGCGAGTGCACGTATTATGTTCTTGTAGCGGCGTAGGCGAGCCTTCTGATGGGTTTTCATTGATACATTGCAATTTATAACGTTAAGACAGATTTCACAGATGCATTTTAAAAAGTCGGCATCGATATTTTTAATAAACATCTGCTGCAATGCCCGGGGCAGTCGATGATAGATTTTTATTAATTCACGGTATTTCTTTAGTCTCTTTGTCATTCTGGAATATACACCGTTTCAGGCTCGTTTGGAAATATATTCGTTCGCAGAAGCACTCTAAACGTGTTTCGCGGATGAAGGTCGCAAAGCAAATATCCGTAACGCGTGCTTGTAGCTTCTTTATAAACTTCCAAAAACTCCTTACGCTGATTCGGGAACATTTGATTGGCTAATACCCCAATTTGTGATACATCTCTACGTTGCGCGAATAAGACTAGATATTGCGTATTTAACGACACATCGCGCATGTATCTATTTTTGAAAAATAGATTCTGATTGATGAAGAACACGCTTATGTTAAGATGGTGGGAGAATACTGTAAATGTCTCGGCAAACGTTTTATCCATCTCCAACATGAGATCGTCAATTACAATGATTGTATGTTCATTTCCCTTTAACGAATTAACGTCATATACGCCTTTGTGGAACAAAATATCATCTTGGTACTCGTTGAACACTGATTGATACGTCGAATAGCACCATATAACTTTACGCACAAATTTCGAGAACATCTCCCCTTTTCTTTAATGATTTTAAGCATAAACACAGTTTTACCACATCCTGTAGGTCCAGATATAATACATGTGGATGGGCTCGTGAATCTGAATTTTTCTACAGAGTCCATTTCTAACACGTCACACTCCTAAGTGGGTCATTTACAAAATATTACAAATTTTGAGTGCTGTTCCTTATATTTCTTCTCCCACAGAACCGTGAATGACGATGAGGTAGAGCAGCCCATCATTACGGATGACCTCGACGACAGTGTAGTTGTGATCTCCTCCCCTGCCAACGAACCCTCACCAGCGACACCGGTAGCACGTCCAAAGCGGAGGTATGAGAACCCCACGTCAGGTATAAAGCGCCCGAAATACGCGCCTGTTGCAGCGGTAATAGATCCCCAACCCTCAACCTCTTACGCAACAAGCCCCCCAGCAGCACCTCCCGCTAATATATCCCCTTATTCATCCGCCGCCCCCCGTTCTGTTAAGTCTACAATAATAGAGCCCCAACCCTCAACCTCCTACGCAACAGACCCCCCAGCAGCACCTTCCGCTAATATACCCCCTAATTCATCTGCCGCCCCCCGTTCTGTTGAGGATGGTATAACGCTCGAATTGGTGCGATCCGCAGCCCCCACCCCAGCCTTGACTAGAAATCGGTATAGAGTCAGGGTCGACCCTAGAGTCATGTATAGCAATGGAATTGAGCGCGGGTTACGCCGGGTTGTACAGCATATTATAGAGTTTGCTCTTCAGAATCGTGACGAGCGTGAAGTCAGGACGAGTCTGTCCTTTGGATTCGGGTCAGATGACGGTGATGTAGACGATTATTGGGTGATAGTGCCATTTAGACGTTTGGCGGCTGAAGATGTAGAATATATATTAGGACGTATAATGCAAGCCGCCCAAAGTAGTATAGCCTTCAATATGGACAACTTCACGGTAAATATTGACCATGTATACCGTGTTGCGGGTCATAGTGCCATACCGTATACTCTTAACTTCAATTCTCCGACTATTTACCGAAAGCATATAAACGTCGATCGTGGTTGCGGCTTTATAGCAGTACTCTTAGCACGTATGTTTACTGTACAAAATACACGAACTCAAAAAATTTGGTTGCCTACAGTCGTGGAGCGTGCCCGTAAACTAGCTGTAGACTGTGAACTTGAATTTGACTGTAATATGGGTCCTGAAGAGCTGAGAAGGGTAGAACAGGAAATGAATGTCCGCATAGTTGTGTTTGGGTTGGATGATCGTCGTAGGACTGTGTATGTTTTTAAAAGCTGTGTGAGAGATCGTACAAGACCCCTACTTATTTTAGGATTGTCAGGGACAACGTATCTCCCCATCCGTAATATAAGGGGGCTTTACGCTAGTTATGACAAAAGTCGAAAATATGGGAGACATCATGATTTGTGTAAGGGGTGCCTCGAGTTTGCGGATGATATAGTGAGACATTGTAAAGAATGTCACATGGTATGTGAGCAGTGTAAAAGCACCAAATGTGAAAGCCGTGTAGTTGAAGCTGAGAAGAGAGACTGTGATGTGTGTAGACGCGCATTTTTCAATAATATCTGTTTTGATTTCCATAAATCAATTGGCACGTGCAGGAAAATGAGAATCTGTGAATGTGGTATGTTTCACACAATGGATAATTGGGGGAAATTTAAGCACAAGTGTGACATAATTCACTGTCCTACATGCCAGGAGGAATATAAGGCGGATGGAGTAAAGCATGTATGTTATATGAAAGATGCTAAGCCTAAAAATAACCCTTGTATAACTGTATACTACGATATAGAAACATATACGAACGCTGAAACCAAAGAGGTAATTCCACATTTACTTGTGAGCCAGACCATCTGTGATGAGTGTATGGGTATCGAATGTGACGAGTGCCCCAAATGTGGTAAACGGACAAACGTTTTTAACCCTTTAAGCCCTGAATTTTTTGTAGGGTTAAGTTATGAATGCGTGTATTTGAAACGTTAGCAATTGGCATCTTCAGTCCTTAAAGGGTTAAACCGAATGTCCGCGATAGTCCTGTGAAACTATTTGTGTCCTATATTGTCAAGTTAGCCGACAAGTTCAAAAAAATGACTGTGTATATTCTCGCCCATAACGGGGCAAAGTTTGACACGCAGTTCCTTTATAAAGAGTTGCTTGAACACGAATCCTCTGAGATATTTACAGGTGATCCATTGAAAAGAGGCAACAAATTAATACAGATGCAGATAAGAGGCAATGTACAATTTAAAGATACTTTATTATTCACACCTTGTAAATTAGAAAAGCTACCCAAGGTGATGGGAGTAGCAGCTGAAGTTTCCAAAGGATACTTCCCTTACACTTTCCTCACCAGCGAGACTTTAAACTACGTAGGCCCACCACCCCCCAAACATTATTTTGACTGTATGGATGAACGTGAAGACTTTGATCGATACTACGACAGTTTTAATGAAAGTAACCCTTATAATATAGCTGATGAATGTGAGCGTTATTGCGTGAATGATGTGCGCGTGCTTAGAGTATGTTTCCAAGCCTTTAGAAGGATGTGCATAGCCCATTTCAAATGCGATCCACTGCAAGTCGCAACCACCATCGCATCATTATGTTTTACGGTGTTCAAGAATAATTTCATGCCTAAAGACACCTTAGCCATTATTCACCGAAACAACCCCCGCAGTTACGGACACAAGGCTATTTACTGGCTCATACACCTACAGCAACAGACAGGTGTATACATAAAGCACGCCCGCAACACGGGTGAAGTACCCATTAAGATTAATGGACGTGTTTTTTGGGTTGATGGGTTAAGTGAAAACCGTGTCACTGGTGTGAAGACTGTGTACTCCTTTAACGGTTGCTGGTGGCATGGATGCCCCCGTCCTGAGTGCGGAATCACCGGAGATATCCACGGTAGGTCTCCTGCCGACTGTCTCGCATCAACCCGCACCCGCGATCAACTTATAGGATCACAGTTCACTCACAAAGTCTTGTGGGAGCATGAATATGATGCACGGATGGAGACAGACGAGGTGTACCGTGAGGAAATAAAAACGATCAAGCGTTCAATGGTGCTGGATCCTCTCAAATGTGGTGATAGCTTGTTTGGAGGACGTACAAATCCTTTCAGACTATACTTTCCACCTACGGAGGGCGTGAAGCTCCATTACTACGATTTCTGTTCTTTATACCCATACGTGATGAAGAGCAATCCGTACCCCGTGGGCGCTCCTGAGAAACTGGTGGGACCTAGACTACCCTCCATCAATGAATTTTCAAAAAATTTGAATGATCGTTACTTTGGGCTCTCTTTCGTAGACGTACTCCCCCCATGCAATTTATGGATGCCGATCTTACCTGTCGTTATCGACGACAAGCTCATGTTTCCCCTGTGCGTGAAGTGCGCGGAAGAGGATAACGGCGAATGTAACCATATACCCCACCAGCGTAAGATCAGAGGCGTATATACAAGTCCTGAGTTGGCCCTAGCCGTACGCCATGGTTATAGAATACTGAAGATACATGAGGTGTGGAGGTTTCAGAAGCTACCCAACCTTTTCACACCATATATAAACGCCTTTTTGAAGGATAAGGTTGAGGCATCAGGGTATCCGCGAGGAGTTGATACCGAAGATGAAAAGTCTGCCTATATTCAACGTTACCGCGACCGCGAAGGTATACAACTTGATCGTGTCCAAATTGTAAAGAATCCTGGCAAGCGCTTTAGTGCAAAGTTGTGTCTAAACAGTCTATGGGGAAAATTTGCGCAGAATACCGGCAGAGGGAGCATTCATTTGGCACAAAGTTATAGCGATGTCTGGGATTATGCCAATGCCCCCGATAAAGAGGTCATGGAGATCGTAAATGTAGGTAATACTTACGTAATAAAGTACAACAACACTGAATTTGCCACAGATACCTCAAGGGTTACAAACATACCTGTGGCCAGCTTCACAACAGCCTACGCCCGTATAAAACTTTGGGGTCTATTGCATTCTCTTGGGCGGAGAGTATTGTATGCCAATACAGATAGCGTGATATTCACAGAGAGGGAGGGTGAATACATGCCCACTATTGGGGAGTTCCTCGGCGAGCTCACTGATGAGATCAAGGATGAGTATGGGGACAACGCATACGCCGACTCTTTTGCCTCAACAGGACCTAAGACTTATGGGGTACGGGTCAGGGTGGGGGAGGAAATGAAATATATCGTGAAGGCAAAGGGTATTACGCTCAACCATGCGAATCGGGAGGTTGTTAACTTTGAGTCGTTGAAAGATCTAGTATGTTTGGATGATGATGAACAACCTCCCCAACTAATTGTAGGCACCCACAATTTTCGGGCGCAGAAGCTGGGGGGCGTGAAGGAACTTAGGGGTACGAAGGTGTGCCGTAACACCTATAGGAAACGTTACCAGTTACCTGGTACCTATGATACCGTACCCTTTGGATACCAATGATGCTTCTATTGTTAACTCACACGTCTTGTATATAATCGTATCTATTGATTTATTACACGTATTTGTAAATATATATATATAACTTGAATATCTCGTTCATTAAATCGTATTTGTAAAGTATCTATTGATTTATTACACGTATTTGTAAATATATATATATAACTTGAATATCTCGTTTATTAAATCGTATTTGTAAATATATATAACTTGAATATCTCGTTTGTTAATAAATCATGTTTCAAATAGCGTTTCACTTTCTCCTTTGTGTGTGTGTGTGTGTGTGTGTGTGTGTGTGTGTGTGCAGGTGAAAGTTCTAAGCTCCGCCCACTGTAAGACCGTGAGTCATGCTACTATCTGGGAGTCCCTGCGTGGTCAGTCGACAGCAGTAAGCCCGAGAGATCAGACGTGTATTCAGATCAGACGTGTATTCAAATGGCTACCTTTAATATTGCTTGCACAACGTTTACGAAATGGTATTCAGTAAAGTGCCAGGATGTGGTGGATACCGAAAAACTTCCTATTCCTCCCTCCTATGCCTCTTTTAAAAACACAGTGGATTGTGCGAAGTTCCAAGATGTACAAATACTCTACGGATGTTCTGGTGAGACCGTTGAAGGCTTTCGTTGCACAGACGATGCACTGAAGTATACTGCAGAGCTAAACTTTATAAAGTCTCACATACACCGTGAAGTAAAAGAAACAACGCGTGCAGAAGAGAAGCAGCAGGTATGGATAATGAGTCTTGCTGATGGGTGGTGTGACAAGCGGTATTACGTCATGCTACACCATGTCGATTACTCATACCCTACGACTGAAAATGTGAATCTCGTGATCATGGACAATCTTAAGTATTTTTATCACTATATTAACGTATATCATGATGAGGTTCGTAGTGAGGTTGTGGCTAGTGCCCTGCGTGAATTTTTAACAGAGTTTAGAGACGAGTATCGTTTGATGGGCAGAAAGGAAAAATATGAACATATGTTCCTCTCAAATAGTGCGCCGGAGTGTGGAGATGTTTAGTAAAACATAAAATGTTCCTAGTTCTTATCCAAACTGTCTGGTGCGTAGGCTGGTAGTGATGAAATTAATTCTTGTACCGAAATATGTACAACAATTCGATTCGCGGTCATACGAACAAGCCCATTCACGTATCATCGAGTCAGCCGCCCGTCGAACCATTCCTGCCTACCTGCGTGCCTCACACGGCTCATAGTTATCACAGAGCTTGAGCCGAGTGGACGTGCGCTCCTCGAATACGATGGAACTTCCTTTGAGCAGCATTCTCAACGCCTCGTACGATGTGTCCGTGACGAAATCGTTGCGCGTGTTCAGGCGTAATTCCGGTACCATTAGCTATGTACTGGAAACGGAATGTAGACCGACAAACAAACGGGTTTATTTAAGTATCGAGGAGATGAATAGAATCTTCGTGATAGTTGAGAAGTGGAGTGAAGATCGTTATAAAATACCTGCTAACGTAGGTACAAGAAGAGAGCAGATTAGTGACGCACCCTCATACGCCGTTGTATGTACGTTGTGTATAAATAACGATCGGCCGTGCATTGATATACGGCTGATGTGGAAGAATGCTTCTGATAATAACGCTCTTGTTCCTACGCGAAACCGTTTCATCCTCGACAGAATGTTTGAAATCGTCGGATTCCGTAAGCTGAAACCTATATTAGACGCGCGTGTTACGGATATGCTTTATTTTGATACAGTACTTGAATACGCCTACACCGCTCTGCTCGATGGGTTTACCGAGTGTAGGGCTGGTGAGAATGGTCTAGAGCTGGACGTTTATTTAAAAAGTTTAGACTCTTTGAAATACCATGAACTTTGGTACAAAGCAATTGATCGGTACAAGGCTGAGCTCACCTACACCGTTCACCCTGAAGAACTATTTCTTTATATAACGCGCAGTTGTCGTAACGATTTAGAAGATTATTTCAATTGCCGCTATGTTGAGTGAGTTCACGATTGAAAAGCTCGAGTCGGTAGAAATAAACCCTCGATTGGAAAAGCGTGTTTATAAACTTGTGTTTAATAATGTAGCTAACGATGAACTCTTTGTGCGTGCTTTTGATTGTATTCTAGACGTATTTAAAGATGACTTACCAACCGGTTGTAAAGTGGGAACAAAAATAGTACTGAACGATATGAAAGCCCTTCATATCGAATACAGGTTTCCCTATACTTTAAACGGTGAGATATTATTAGGCCGCATATACTGCGTAATGCAGAGCAATAATGATGTAATTGTAAACTCGATTAAGACCGAGTTTAGTATTTTGAAAAAAAAGTGAAATGTATTTATATATATTTTGCGTGATATTTCCCTTGTACGATTATAGGCATATTTCTATTATTATTGAAATGTATATTATTTCTATTTGAAATGTATATTTATTTTATATACTCGATTAAGACCGAGTTTAGTATTTTGAAAAAAAGTGAAATGTATTTATATATATTTTGCTTGATATTTCTCCTGTACGATTATGTACATATTTCTATTGAATTTTTTTATATATATTTTGCGTGATATTTCCCCTGTACTGTTATGTACATATTTCTATTGAAATGTATATTTATTTCTATTTGAAATGTATATTTATTTTATATATATCCATAATTGTGTGTATATATTTCCTGTACTGTTATATGCATATTCCTCAATTGAAATGTATATTTATTTTCTATATATTTATAATAAACAGAATGATGCAATGTTGTTTTACTTAATTATATCATGTTACGCCTTCTAAACCAACTTTTAAGAAATATAATAATGTATACAACGGTATTGCGGTATCTGGCAACATTTACGCCTTCTAAGCCAACTGGCTGATTAGGAGTCTATAATAGTGTATACAATAATAATGCTAAAAAGTGGTATCTAGCAACTCAGTCTTCGATTAGAATTAAATGAATACATGGCGCTATCTGGCAACTCAAGCCATTTACGCCTTCTAAGCCAACTGGCTGATTAGGAGTCTATAATAATGTATACAATGGTATCTGGCAACTCAGTCTTCGATTAGAATTAAATGAATACATGGCGCTATCTGGCAACTCAAGCCATTTACAGCCAACTGGCTGATTAGGAGCCTATAAAACAACGCCTACTCGGCTGAAGTCTTAATATGCACTTGGCTCCTGCCAGGTGAACACCTCTCCTCCTCCTTTCTCTCCTCCTTCTTTCTCTTCGGGGAGAACTCCGCCTCCAAGTTTTCCTTGTTGCACCTGCAGCATCCCCCCTTTGGGGTATTTTTTTATTTATTTATTTATTTTTTTCCTTTTTTCCTTTTTTTCTTTTTTTTGCACCCCCCACCCCCCTTTGCAACAACCCCCACCCCCATTTGCAACATTACATAATAACTTGCAACATTCTTGCACTCTCCCCTTTTGCGGCTATACTACTCAACACCTATATCTACATGTCAGAAAGAGGAAAGCGACTTACAGAGAAATTCAACTACAACTGTTCATGCTGATACTGTAGATCTAGGACATAAAGATGAAGGTATGCCTAACGTTTTTGAGATTGTGGATGCTGATTTTTATGATTCTGAATTAGCTGGTGGAATAACAGTCACTTAACCTGGGCCTGTACATGTACAGTGCTTACAAGAAGTCTCGCGCCTCTGTCTCGTCCCAAGTTAGTCTGTTAGGTATAAAATGGGCGGTCCTTATGGCAGCGGAGGTGTGTTCTGATTGGTGCACATAATTGCTCTAACCCCATCAATGACGTCCACATTATCATTCTGTTGATCACTCTATCTATTTATATATAGAGACATACTGTATATAGATATATATAGAGTATGCAGGGGATAACGTGTCTCAGTCCCAGCTATGGTAGTTGTCTTACAATTAACAGTCCCAAGTGCAAGTTACGTTAATACCTCCACATAAACTACCCTGGACTAAAATAACATACGTGAAGCCCTTACCCACAAACCATTTAAAAGGTGTGATTTAAAAGCGCTCTCTCTTTCTCTCTCTCTCTCTCTCTCTTTCTGATCACACCGCATCCCATCAGAGGTCTTCAGCAGAGACATCGGCAATGTATCCATATAACGTCAATAATAACCGAAACTTGAGAAAATAATTATACTCTCTGCCTTCCGCTCTACTCCAAATCCTTTTCTCTTAGTAACCTCCTAATACAAACTAATCTATCATATTTTGCGACTTTTTAACTCTGGTAGGATTCAATTCCATTCCTATAGTGTAAGAGATACTTAAATTCATGTGTGTATTATGCCATATGATGTGCGTAATAAATAATCATTTTTAAATAGTTGGAGCGTTCAAGGTCATCTGTCATAATCTATAGACTACCCCTCAAGCCCACTCTCAACACTTAGATTTCCCTAAGACACAGGCGTCTTCAAGTAACATGAATGCGTAGAGATCTAAGGTGTTAGATTCCATATTATATAATTTATGTGCTAGGTTTAAGAACGCTGGCATTGAAGGATGGAAGGAAGGGACAGTAAAAGCGATAATAGGTTTAATGAAGGAAGTGGAATGAGGATCGAGGTAAGCGTTGCTATGTCGAAAGAAACGAGGTTGGGTGGGGAATTACGAAGGGAGGAGGAAATGCTAAACACAAACTCAAATATTTATTTTAATGCCCTAGACCAATAGTGCAGTAGCTTAAATCCTGATTTTTGAAGTAAGTGGACATTCTGGACAAAAGCACCAAACTTGGCTCAAATGTTGTTCAGGACCTTAGCTACCAATTTTTCCCCGGAACCAAGACGCACAACCCTATCTTGGCTGCCATTTTGGAAATCCAAGATGGCTGCCAGCTAGAAATCAACACACTATTGTGAGGAGTAATTGTAAATAAATAGTCCCTAAACCTACATATTTCGATGCCAGGATTGCTATAAAATAATCAGAATTACCCTTAAATGTTTATTTAATGTAAAATATTTAATAATATAACTATATAATATGTGCTTTTCTGTTTTGCAGGTGATTTGTGAACATGGATTGGAGCAAATGCATGGTTTGTCAAGAGAGCAAAGGTGAGACTCTTAAATGTCCACTCAATGCTGTGAGTGGTAAAAAAACTGAAGCATATGCAACATTTATGGAGAATGTCAACGCATTCAAGAATCTTGGAAGACTACCAGTTCCTCTTCTTTTCAATGAAGAGGTGACTGTTGAAGATCTGGTTCAGAATAAAGCTGTGTGGCACAAGTCATGCCATGTTAAATTTAGTAAAGAAAAGCTTGAAAGGGCTACAAAAAAGAGAGAAAGGGCGGATGAAGGTAAAACCAGTTCATCTACGGGGAAGCGGGTTCAGCGGCATCCTATGGACAAAGCAACTTGTGTGTTTTGTCAACAAACACATGGGCATCTTCACGAATTCAGTACATTTGACGCTGACGTCAATTTACGAATGATGGCTACAGAACTCAGTGACACAGAACTAATGTCTAGAATAGGAGGTGGTGATCTCATGGCCATTGAAGCCAAGTATCATCTGCAATGCTTGACATTTTATCGGAACCGTTACCGCTCACTTTTGAGACAAAAACAGAGCAAGGAAGAAGGCTATGAAGAAAACTTCATGAAAGCAAAGGCAATAGTGAGGTCGTTAATCATGTAGAAAATTGCGTGGAAGAAGGAATCTTTCAAATGAAGTTTTCTGTGCTATTTGATCTGTATCAAAAAAGACTTCGGGACTTAGGTATTAATAAGGAAATGAACAGAGGACGATTCAGAGAGAAGATTCTGGAGTATTTCCCATATGCCCAGGAAGTGAGTGATGGCAAGAACAAAATCTTAGTTTTTCAGCAGGGAATTCAGGAAATGCTCAGAGAGACAAATAGACAGAATTTTGAAGGAGATACTATGATTCTTGCAAAAGCTGCTACAATCATACGCAAGGAAATCGTCAACTTTACTGGATTCAAGTTTGCAGGTGCCTTTCCATCTGGTTGTCAACAGGAATCGGTACCTACAACCTTGAAAACCCTTATATCTATGATCACAAATGGTGCTGACGTGAAGGACCAAACACCAGAAGACTCCCCTGCAACTCTCACTGTCTCGCAACTTATCCTTTTTAATTTTAGGAACAAGCATACATCATCATCTAAGGTTCGCCATTCTTTGGAAAGAGAACCACCATTGCCTCTGTATCTTGGTCTGAAAATTCATACTGAAATTCGGTCAAAATCATTAATTACACAACTATATGAATTGGGTCTCAGTGTGAGTTATGACCGAATTCTTCAAGTCGAAAGCCAACTTGCAACAGCAGTGTGCCAGAACTTCAAAACCAAAGGAGTGGTTGTACCAGCTCAGTTTCGTCATGGACCATTTATTGTTGGGGCACTTGACAATCTGGATTACAACCCATCTAGTACAACTGCCATTGGATCATTTCATGGTACAGGGATTAGTCTGTTTCAGTTCCCAACTGTCTCAAACTGTGGAACCAAACAAGGTGATCTTGTGCTACCTTCTCTAGGTTCAAAGGACTTGGAGTTACTCATGTCCTACTCAATTGTACCAGCTGTTGCAATGGACAAAACCAAGGTAGAAGTCCTGAAGTTGTCTAATGTGTCTGACCCTATTGAGGGACACTACCATGAAGCATGTTTCCAGGAAAAGGAGTGGATGAAAGAAGCGTTCAGGATCTTGGAGAAAGACACGATAGGGAAGGGTGATGTTATATCATGGTCAGCATACCACGCTACAAGGCAAGAACAAGATGAAGATCAAATGAAAACCCTTTCCTACCTCCTTCCCTTATTCCATGAAAAGGCCGCTACTCCAGCGATGATCAAGCATGGAATGAATGTTGTTCGGTCTGCTACTGAATTCCTTAACCCCGGGCAAATACCAGTTGTTGCATTCGATGCACCCCTATATGCCCTTGGTAAATTCATTCAGTGGAAGTGGCCAGACACCCACGGAGAAGACAAGGTCATCGTCATGTTTGGAGATCTACATACAGAGATGGCCATGTGGAGAACGTATGGAGATTATCTAGAGGGATCTGGGTGGACAAATGCCTTGACACAAGCAGGCATTGCTTCGGCAGGAACTGTTGACTCATTTCTTAAAGCCTCTCATCTTACAAGAACCAGACCTGCTCACCAGGTAACAGCTTTGACATTGGCAAATCTGCAGCATGAAGCCTTTATGGAAACTGTTGGTCCCTATGATGACAAGACAAAGGAAGAGTGGAAGAAGAAGATGGTTCAGGTCAGTCCAACATTCCAATACTGGGAGACAATTCTTCAGATGGAGATAGACGGCCTCATATTCATACGATCACATCGTGCAGGAGACTTTCCATTGTATGTAGAAAGCTTGAAGAAAGTAGTTCCCTGGTTCTTTGCTCTTGACCACCAGAATTACGCACGTTGGCTTCCACTCCACATCCGGGACATGAAGAATCTCCCTCAGCCAGTTATGAATGAGTTTTCACGAAATGGACACTGGGTAGTACACAAGACCAAGAAGAGATTCTCAGCCATGCCTTTAGACCAAGCGCATGAACAAAACAATGAGAAAGTCAAAGGTTCAGGAGGCGCGGTGGGTCTGACTGAGAATCCAGTGGCATTCAAGAAGTGGATGGTAGCAGGGCCAGAACAAGCCAGATTGATTACTGAATATGAAGACGAAAACCTTCCAGAAACTGAAGACAACAACTTTCACCACGAAGAAGGACTATCTACACAGAGAAGATTCAAGGATAATGTTTCTAATCTCGTTGAAGTCTTCCGTGATATGGGAAATCCATTTTGTGATAATGGGAATGAGTTACTGGCCTTAGACACAAGGAATGTCATGGATGAATCTGTGGTCCATACAGTGAGAACTATAAAGGATTTGGGTAAGGAGCAATATAGCCGATACTACAAAGAAGTTGTCACAGATTGTACAAGGTCAATTCATACACCGATCAAGAAGAACTCGCTTGCCCTCTTCAGATGTCCTCGGCCGAAATCTCAGGTACGGAATGTTGGGGAATCCAACTACTGAAGAACGATGTTGCTCTATTCTCTCATCTGTATATTGTTATGCAACATCGACATAGTGACATGGATGCAGGGCCGGATTAAGACCTTTAGAGGCCCTAAGCACTTAAAAGATTTTGGTGCCCCATATATATGTAATTCAAAATATAAACAAAAATAAACCATAAAATAAAATTTAATTTTTTGAAATGAAACAAAACTTACAGTAAGATGGAAAATAATGTTTATTTTTGTATACTTCCACTTCATTTATATTTGAAAAGTTTTCTCCTACTTTTTTTAATTGCAAAGTCTTTGATCAGATCCTCAAAACTAATCTTACGTAACACATCTGCTTCTATACTTAGTAGAGATAAGGCATCCAGCCTGCCTTGTTGCATAGTTGTTCTGTTGGTATTTTTAATATACTTCAACTGAGAAAATGAACGCTCAGCTGAGCAATTTGTGACCATTAATGTTAAAAATATACGAAAGGCAATTTCTACATTTGGGAAGGCACACTCAATATTGTCTTCTACAATTATTTTATAAAGTTCAGCATGACTGAATCTTGTTTTTACATTTACTATAGCACACGAAAATATTTAATCTATATGTATTTTTAATATGGCGCTCAAAGATTTGATATAAACAAAATAATAACTCAAAGCGTAAAGTGTGTGAGTACAACGAAATATATTTATTCTCTCAAAAGGGTTGTTGTTCACTACAAATTCAAACAATGAAAAAAAATAAATACTATATATGAATATATATAATTCAGTTTTCAACAGCTTATAGGCTATAAGCCGCGATTATAATAGTATAATAAATCCATGGTAAATCCGACAATGGAAAATTTCTGTGGTGCCCCCCTTCCCTTGATGCCCTAAGCACGGGCTTATTTTGCTTAATGGTTAATCCGGCCCTGCATGGATGCATTCTTCCAACACGAGAATCACCCCTTTCCTTCTTCCCTATCTGATGGTGGGAAATTGCGGTTTGGGAAAAAGTCTGACCTACTGAAAATCATTACATTTGAAAACAAGGACAACCCTCCAGATCATTTTGATGTGAAACTTCTTGATGGAGCTGCCATCGTCCATTTGCTGTCTACTGCAGGTGTTACCAACTTTGAAGAGAATGCAGATCGTGTATTCGTCCCTTATCTCATCAAACAGTTAGAAACTTGCCAGCGAATTGACATCGTCTGGGATACCTACACTGCAAGCACCTTAAAAGAGACTACCAGAGAAAAACGGGGAAAAGGAATCAGAAGAAAGGTTGAAGGAAAAACTAAATTACCCCTAAATTGGCATGACTTCCTTCGAGACTCTAGAAACAAGCAAGAACTGTTCGCTTTCCTATCAGACAAGGTTGCTGCAATGGAAGTTCCTAACAACAAAGAAGTTGTTATTACATCAGGACCTGAAGTCATCATCAATGGGGCCGACCGCACAATGCCAAGATGCGACCATGAGGAGGCAGACACTAGACTGTTCATTCATCTTCAAGATGCAATAAAGGAAGGGCACATTAACTGCATGATCAGAACTGTAGACACGGATGTTATTGTCATTCTAATAGGAAAATTCCATCACTTGACGTCCATAAGATCTGAAGTAAATATTTGGGTTGGTTTTGGCACTGGGAAAAACTTCACATACCATCATATTAACACAATCTGTGCCTCTTTGGGTGAAGAGAGATGCACATCCCTACCACTGTTTCACTGCTTCACGGGATGTGATACAACATCATCCTTTTACGGAAGGGGCAAGAATACGGCATGGGCAGCATGGCACCATTACCCTGAGGTAACACAAGCATTCACATTCATGGCACGAAATCCATTTGCAGATGTTGACGCCGAAACTCCCCACTTCAAGCTTCTTGAACGGTACACAGTTGTCCTCTATGACAACACCAGTGACATTGAACGTGTAGATGAGGCAAGAAAGGTCATGCTCTGTCAGAAGGGAAAAGCTATGGAGACTATCCCACCAACTCAGGATGCTCTTCTCCAACACACCAGGAGGGTCACATACCAGGGAGGAATATGGTCGACCTGTGAGAGAAGTGAACAGAATCTTCCAACTCCTGAAGGATGGGGATGGACCTTTAGCGAAGAGTCCCAGTCATGGACACCAGTTTGGACCACAAGACCAGTAGCATCTAAAGCTTGCAGCGAATTGGTCAAATGCGGCTGCAAGAGCAAGAGTGGATGTGGCACCAGGTGTGCTTGCAAGAAGGCCAGGTGGAAGTGTACAGAACTGTGTAGCTGCAACTGTGCAGTTTAACATATAGCGTCGAGCGGGGTGAGTTGGGACAGTTCGGGACAGGGGGTGAGTTGGGACAGTAGGCATTGCAATGCTAAATGCCAAGATATTTCCATTTTATGGTACCCATTTAATAGCCCTGCCCTTACTCTACAAATGTTGTTAATACAAGTTTTCTATAGAACCACGAATAATGCATGAAAATTGTGCAAATATGAAAGGGTAGCATTTTGACCTTTGTAGAATTTCATTTTTTAAAATGCACATATTTTGCCAATTTTCCTCTCCCACATTCAGTTATAGAGCTAAAGGTCTACTTTTTGGTGGGTGAAATCTTCAATTGTTATAGTTTCGTTGATTTTTCTTAAACATGGTTTTCTTGAACATGGTTTTTGTGTTAAAATATTCACGATTTTCACTGTATATGTTGTACGAAGTGTGATTTCTGCAGTAAACATACTTCTGATCAGCTTAAAAGTTGTTTTATTGATCTGATCATGCCAAAAAACATATAGTTTGATGCCAAACATGCCAAGGAATTCTCTATTGAAACTTATATCAGAAATTCCATTTTGTCTATGGCGGCCATCTTGAAATCCAATATGGCGGCCAAGTAATGGTCTCTGAAGGTGGTTCCGGGGATATTTTTAATTGTTGGTCCAAAATATACAAGTAGGGAAAGTTTGGTGCTTTTGTCCGGATTGTCCACTTCAACTTGTTTAGCTGCCCTACTACTAGAAAGACAAAGAGCAAAATACCTTAAACTAACAATGAATTGACAGAAACAGAAGAGTCTGGTCTTAGACGCACTGATAGGTTTAACTTATGTGGCTAGAGGCCGCCACTCAGAATTACCACTACTACCTAAGTCATAATAAGGTTATTTACTATGACAGAGTAGTCATGAGTAGTTATGGAAATAAAATATGATTATACTGTTGATGGCTGACTATATTCAGTTGGGATATAAACTATTGCTGACAATCTTTGGATCCTTGGCTTTTAAGACGAATTTTTTATGCATATGTTCAACAAAATAGGAAATTGGCTGATTATTATTACCATTCGAAGGGTTGGTACCCTTCACAACCGAAATCAATTTCAGAAGGGGTGCATGGTATCCTCATTTCCTTTATCGTCCCAGCACCTTCACATAAGCCATTTACACAAAGATGGAAAGGCCGTCTGTGCACCACGAGACGACCCAGGCAATGCGGGCGGGGAGCAATGGTGACATTGCATGAATATGGTGTGCCAACAAGAGAAATATCAAGACGACTAGACGTTCATCGAAGCACTGTGGAACGGTGAATTCATCGGTATGAAGCAGAAAACTCAATCGCTACTTTGCCAAGGTCTGGTCCTCCGCGTTCAACATCTCAAGAGGAAGATGCTGCGATTGTTAATCATGCCAGAGAGCATCCGTTTGTTCCAGCGACGCATATTTACAGACACCTGAACCTTCGTTGTAGCGCAAATACAGTGAATAACAGACTTCACGAGGCAGGGTATTTTTCTCGCCGTCCAGCTATAAAACCTGCATTGACGATTGAGCATAAAGAGGCGCGGATGGGATTTGCCTTGCAATACTTGCCGCAGGAGAAAGAATTCTGGAGAAAAGTTGTGTATTGTGACGAAAAAACATTTTCAACAGATAGTCATGGTTCCCTGCATTGTTGGAGGCAGCGCGGAAAACGCTATGAAGAAGGAAATGTTTTCCCGAGCAAACGTAGTGGTCACATCAATCTCGGTGTGGGGCTGGATGTCTGGCTATGGTGTCGGAGAATTGACTCAAGTAGATGGACGCTTTACTGGACAGCAATATTGCCAGATACTGGAAGAGGTGCTGCTACCCAGTGTTCGTGCGTATCTGGTTCCAGCACCGGAACCATTTTTCTTAATGGAAGATAACAGTCCCATTCATAGGAGTAACGTTGTGAGAGCGTGGTACGAAGATCACCCAGAGATTATTAATCTAATTCTGCCGCCACGTTCTCCTGATTTGAATCCGATTGAAAACCTTTGGGCAATAATGATTAGCGAATGGGAGCAACGCAATGAAAGAACATTTGAAGCACTTTTAGCTCACACGAGGAATAGTTGGGAGAGCTTACGCCGAACACCAAACATTCCCTACAATCTGGCCTCTTCTATGCTGCAACGATTGCAAGAAATTATTGATGCTGGAGGAAGCTATACGAAATACTGATGTTAAAGCCATGACGTAAATGTGTATCGAATATATATTTATGTTAATACAGAATTTTATTATATTTTTATGTTTGACATCTATAAAAGTATATATTGTGACCATGAAAGAACTTTACTTATCCTTAGTTAGAATCTTTTCTTGCAATGTCTACGCTCGTGGAGATGATAATATATGCATTGTTGAAACAAACTATGAGAAGGTAATAGTTTCAAAAAAAATAAAAACTGGCAACATCGAGGTCATCACATGTTTATGGGAATTGTCATATGATATGCTACCAATAAACTCTTATATACTACTATATACAGTATACTATATTACGTAATAATTACGATGAACAAATCAAATGCAAATTTCTCTGATTCACGGCCCACCAGTCTTGCTTTAGATTAATGACTTTCATAAGATGGACTAGGTTTAACATAGTTCATTTAATAGGTTACCACTTAAAACAATGGATAAACTATCTATTAGTGAGACGACCGTGACTTCCTCGAAATGCGAGCGCGTGAGAGGTTCACTGAGGAATTTGGTCATTAGATTCTTCACGTAAGATATATATCACAAACAACAATATTGACAACAATTCCCAACAATTACTTAATATCAATAATTGCATTTGAGCAAATAATTTAGACCTGCGTCAAAATAACTTAGGTATCATGCCATGATTTAGGATATTTGCCGAATTAGTCGTTCTCTATAGTCTACAGTATATATTGAGACGGTATAATGTAATGCCCAGGTAATATTATGATGACTAGGATTGCTCCATAACCATCCCAACATCCCGAAACTTGCTCCATTCTGCTTCTTAATCATTTGTATTTTAAACACTAAAATGTAGCAGAAGTGACGTAATAATGGACATCATTGATTTTGTTAGAGCAGTTATGTGCACCAATCCGAACACACCTCCGCTGCCATAAGGACCGCCCATTTTATACCTAACAGACTAGCTTGGGACGAGACAGAAGCGTGAGACTTCTTGTAAGCACTGTACATAAACAAAAAGATCTAGTAGCTGATTTAAATAATGATGAGAATCAACCAACATTTAGACAGGATAAGCTCTTTCAATATCCTGCACGAACAGATTTGAAATCTTTTTTCAAAGAGCATCCAATTCAGCCACATGATCATGATCTGCCATTTAATGTAAAGTTATATAAGCGAAAAATTATGGGTGACACTGTCTCACGACACTGGTTAACATATAATAAGAAGAATAGATCACTATATTGTTCATTTTGCTTGGCATTTGAGTCACCAACCTCTTCTAACCCATCTGCTTTTGTGCGAGGATTTAATGATTATAGATGCATTAGCCAGTGCTTATCAGAGCATGAATCAACTGCTATACATGGCAAGCATGCTCAGGAATATATCAGTGTAGTAAATGATGGTGGTTTAGCTCGTTTCTTCGCTGCATCATTGCAGAAGTGAAAAGATGAAGTACTAAAGCAGAGAAATATTGTTGCCAGAGTTGTAGATATAATAAAGATGTTAGGTAAACAAGCTCTTCCTTTTCGTGGACACAGAAATAAGTCAGCATATTCTCTTCTTGATGAAACAGAAAATCATGGAAATTTCTTGGCTACTGTGCAGTTGATGGCAAAATATGATCCTATTATGGCTTCTCATGTTTCCATGGTGAAGGAAAAGTCTGAACAACGATGTGAAAGATTGGAAAAACAAAGAAAAGCACAAAGTAAAGGTCGTGGTAGTCTTGTCACATTCTTGAGTAAAACAACCATCTCTTCTTTGACCCAAATTATGAAGAATATGATACAGGAAAAAATTACTCAAGAAGTTGCTGAGGCCAAGTATTATTCCATACAAGTAGATTCAACCCAGGATATTTCATCAATTGATGAATTTAGTATTGTTATTCGATATGAACTAAATGGTACTATCCATGAACGACTACTTGCAATTGTTCCAAGCAATGATGGTACAGGGCAGGGACTTTTTGACCTATTAAATGAAACATTACAACGTCTTGAAATAGATCCGAAAAACTGCTTATCAGATAGCACAGATGACGCTGCAAGCTACCATGGACAATATAATGGCTTACAGAGTAAAATTGCTGATGTAGCTGATCAGCATGTTCATGTATTGTGCTATGCCCATGTACTCAATTTAGTGGTTACTGAAACCACGAAGTGTTGTGTACCAGCAGTTTCCTCCTTCAATTTACTCCAGAATTTAGCAAAATTTGTGAAGGTATCATATAAGCGAATGGCCATCTGGATTGAAGTTGTTGGACATCATCTGGGGAAAGAAAAGATGAAACGATTAAAGCTAATGGTGAAACCAGGGGTCAGGGAAGTCCATGCAGCAACTACTATATTTGGAAATTTTGACGAGATATGTATCAGTAATTTTGTGGATCTTCTGATACGTTTATCCATTATTCAAAGCTCTAACAATTTTGATGCAAAAACAAAACAGGAGGCAAATGTTTTACTGTCTAGCCTTCTAGAATTTCAAAATATTGACAGCATTCACATACTTATATATCTTTCAAATTACAGCCCCTTTGTCAAGCTATCTACAGACAAGTGGCTTAAATATGTTTACTGCATGGAATATGGTAGAAAAATCCATTACAGATTTGAAGAAAAGATCAAGAGAATTTGATAAAGTATAAGTCAGGCTTTGAAATTTGCCAACAAATCCAATGAGCACATTGCACAATTCAATAATGATGAAACTCAAACAGTGAAAATTGATTTTGTAAAAACTGAGTTACCAATCAAAGGAAACATAAAAAAAAGAGAATGGCAGATGAACTAGCTGCTGATGAAAAAACAATCTGATTCTTTGTCAGACTATCGTGTACATGTGTTCAACTTGATAATGGATCGTGTTGTACAATCACTGGAATCCCGTTTCATTGACCATAGACAACTATATAAGGATATGCCATGCCTCGATCCATCAAATTATGAATAAATTACTAGAAAATGGTCTCGAAGAAGAAGCATTGGAAGGTATTCTTGAGCTTGCTCCAGGGATAAATAGAAGTGAAGTAAAATTAGAATTGCAGTCTTTTGCATCGAACTTTGAAATATTTAAGCTTTTGCTGAATGATGATAATGCAGAGAGCAGCAGTAAAATGAATTCATGCTCTAAATATTGTGGCAATTGTCCATCATGTGTTCTGTATATTCTTGCATCAAACAGACTTAATGACAAGGGATATGATAATTAATCTTTACCAAATGTACAAAGCTATCTGTACACTGTCTGTGACTCAAGTTCAGTGTGAACGGGCATTTTCTAAGCTTAAAATAATAAAAACAAGATTACGAAATTCTTTGTCGGAGGAGAATCTGGAAGCATACATGTTGATGTCTATAGAAAAGGTCATGTTGAATGAGTTAGACATGGAAATTATAATAGACCGATTTGCAAACTCGAGTAATGAACTTAAAAAACTACTCTTAGTATAGCATGTATGTATGTATGTATGTATGTATATTGTATATGCATTATGCAGGCAGTACTTGAAAAAATTTGTACTTATTGGTAAAATAAATTTATAAAAAAATATTAACTTTTTTATTTAAACAAACTTAACTCATAAATAGGCCTATTAGGATAGGACTGGAATTGAATTATGTAATGGGGTTATGGGCCTTCTGACCCCTTTGGCAGACAAAATTTTATGAGCCAGTCTGCCACTGCGAGCAGGGGACCCGGGCACCCCCTTTGCGAAGGTTTAGGCCAGGTGGTGCGGAACCCCCCTTCATCAGACCCTCTCCATTTGGCATCCAATGAGGATGGCATATATAATTTATAGCAATAGCCAATATAAAAGTAATTTATAGTTAATAAATCTATTATTGTTATTAAGTTATATTACTCTGTGTATATTTGGCTCATATTAGTGAAATCTTTTGAATTCTGCACCGCTGAAAAGTGGCACTTCTGACACGCAGGTGCAGGGAAACAGCATGCGTCAGGCGCCACATTTGTTTACGTTTTTCAGTTGCTGATGAACTTCTAATGGATCTGTTCCACTTCGAACCAGCCATGGACATAAGGAAATTCTTTGTAAAAAGGGTATATATTTACTGGTGCCAACTCTGGGGTGTGACCCTAGGATTGAGAACCTCTGGTTTAGACTGAGCATATTTAGTTGTAGAGTCTGTTTTTATAATTTAAAAGATGTAGATAATTTAAGAATAAATTTAGTTGCTCTGTATCCACTTTCGATGGAGTCTAGCACAAATCCTTAATTTCTAAACTGCCCTTCTTCGGCTTCTATCTTTCTATCTGTGCCTTCATCTATGAGTTCCTTTGTGACCGATCTATAACTGCGGTTGTAGATAGTCACTGTTCTTCTCCTAAAGCGATTAATAGTGGTGTTACTCATGGCTCTGTCCTATCACCCACTTTCTTCCTTTTATTTTTTCAATGATCTTTTAAGTCGAGCTTCCTGTCCTATCCACCACTCCTTTGCCAATGATTCCACTCTTTACTTCACCCGCTTCACAAAGCGTCCCTCTCAACAGTCACTTTGTGCTTCGCGTGAGATGGGTATGGCGTACCTGACCTCTGATCTTTCTACTACCTCTGACTGGGGCAGAGAAAACCTTGTTGCTTTCAATGCCCAAAAACTCAGTTCTTTCATGTCTACTCATCACAATCTTCCATACGACTATCCTCTTACTTTCAGCAATACACAACTCGTTCCTTAACATTCTTGGTGTTTCCTTTTCTCATGATCTTTCCTGGAAAGATCACATATACTTTCTTTCCAAAACAGCTTCTAAGAAGTTAGGTGTGCTGTACCAGCTCCGTAATTTCTTTACCCCTTCTCAGTTGCTGTCTCTCTACAGGGGTCTTGTCCGGCCCTATATGGAGTACGATTCTCATGTGTAGGGTGGATCAACCCACACAGTTCTATTTGACCGGGTGGGATCAAAGGCTTTTCGTCTCATCAATTCCCCGCCTCTTACTGACTGTCTTGAATCTCTTTTTCTTCACCGCCGCCTCAATCTCTTTACTGTCGTTATTATAACGGATACTGTTCTTCTGAACTCTTTAACTGCATGCCTCCTACTTTAAGGAGACCTTGCAGTACCAGACTTTCGACACAGTCTCTTTTCTGTCCAACTCTCTAACGCAAGGGTTAATCACTATTCTCAAATTTTCATCTACTCAACCGGTCAACACTGGAACAGCCTTCCTCAATCCATCTCTCCCCGTCTTTGAACTCCAACCAGGTATCTCGAAAGCTCTGAACCTTGATTTTTGCTTTATCCTTATCCTTCCATGGAGGGAAGCACGTTTGCGAGCATGCGCCCTTGATCCCTCTTTCGCCATTGGCTCCTCCTTCCTCCTAATGGGGGAGAGGAGGGGGTAATGGGGGAGATGGTGGGGTAATGGGGTAGAGGGGTGGGGGGTAATGGGGGAGAGGGTGGGGGTAATGGGGATAGGGGTGGGGTGGGTAATGGGGGAAGGGGTGATTAAGTAAAATACCACTTTATTTATATAGTGTATACAGTCTTGGACTAATTTTTTTCAAAATGAAAGCGAGTCTACAAAAAGCCACAGCGTATTCATTCAATTTTATTGGCTCATGGAATGAATCAGTCATACTAAAGCCAATTAATGAATGCTCACTGGCCACTGCTTATATTCCTTTCAGTGACTCATATCTTTCACAGAGGAACTTAGTCCGAGACTGCTCATTTTTCATAACGTTTTCATATGATTCTTATGTATAGTGTATATCTTTATGTAGTTATGATTGGCATTAAGTATATATGTTTTTCATGCATTTTATTATGGTCTCAAGCGTAACATTATTTTCGAACACTTTTTCTGTTTTTAAATTGCACAGACAAAAAGTAAATTTTGTTATAAAATAGAAGTACGCACTATAATTATGTGTATACGGTAGTAAGGGTATACATGTATGTCTAAGAAACATGCGTTTAGGTTTTAAAATTATATTATCAAGGTGTGAAAAGCATATTCACAACCATAAGGGTACCATAAAAAATTAATAAGAAGGTATTGAGTTAATTTTTTACTGCAATATATCATCATTTTATCATATTATTGACAACTAGGGGCCAAGGGGAGGGGTCGCGAAGAAAACTTGCCCCAGGGCCCAGGAGAATCACACTCCGCCACTGTATTACATATGTAAAAATGAACAATGAATAATTCCTATATTCTTATATTCATTCGTATAATTTTTAAATAATTCGTATATTTATATAAATCCTTATATTTATATAATCCTTATGTTCATTATATTCATATAATACTTATATTTGTATACATTTATATTCATATATTCATTTTTACATAGAGACCAAAATCGCGTAACGCTGACACGAGTTTGGATAAATTTTTGATTTGCTTTCTATTTTATAATTGGTGAATTATTTCTTTTTAAACTACTTAAGCATTTTTTTTAATTTAGCTTAATAATGTAATCTTGTGCATTCCCTGTATACATTCTCTCTTCGCTGTAAAAGATGAAGTCATGTTCTGCTTAACGTTTAATTTTGAATCTTAAGCATTTAATTTTTGCTCATGTGAATGTGCATGTTTGTTTGTAATTTGTGATGGGAAGGCAATTTCAATTTCCATTTTTAGTTAACTCGGCAGCTCATGATAACATCAGATCTGTCAATATGCGGTTTAAAATAAAAATATGGCTGCCTCTTGCTTAGCAGTCTAGACCTTGCTACAGTTAAAATATTTGTTTTGTCTTTAAATAATTTGCAAAGTAAATCAGCCTATTGAGAATAAAAAAAAAAGCAGATCAGCATTAAATAATAATGATGTCAGTAAAAATTTCAGTATATAATCCCCAAAAATTTCTCCAATATTCATTCTAAATTGACTGGTCTAACTTAGAGGCTGAGCACTACTTGTAACATTTTAGCAGTAAAACTACAGTAAGGAAAAAAATCTTTGTCTTCTCCTTCGAGCCTTGCTCTCTTCACAGAACTTAGTCTTAAATAGAGAAAAATAATTTCCCGATACGTTACAAGAAGAATCGGAGAACATTCAGAGAATTTAGTAAGCTCCACAGAATCCTCCGATCCACTACAAGAAGAAATCGGAGAGTAGTATAGAAGAAACTACTGCGATTTTCTATACGGTACCAGCTACTCAGAGTAACAAATCCGTTGCTGCCACCTAACCAGAACCCCTGTCAACTTCGAACCGACCAAGGTCATAGACGGAGGGGTTAACTATATATACACAGTATGTAATTATTATTAGTAATTAGTAACTATATATGTAAGAGCGGAGACTATTGCGCATTTAATTGCTTTAAGTACCCTAGGGTAGAGCTTATTTAGACCTGGAGTTTTATTAGGATTAATTTTACGTATGGCCGATAGTACTTCACTTTTACTAATGGTAAAATCGTAAACCTTTAAATGATCATCACTGAGCATGATTAAGGGAACTGGAATAATGTTCATATTTTCATTAGTAAACACGGAAGAGAAGTTATTTAAAACTTCCGTCATTTGTAAGTCATTGTAAATTTGTTCGTTGTTGTTGTTGTTGTTTAGCCGATCAGCCCACCCTGATCGAGCAAGCCGGCGGCACGCAGGTAACCGATCGCCCTCTCCGGAGTGAACCAGAGGTTCAGCGCACTAGTGATGTTGTGTTGTGTTCGTTGTTGTGCTAGAGTGGTACAGTCTGTCATAATGTGTTCAATTATTTGTGGTGTGTTCTGGCACAGGTGGCAGGTGTCGTCTGTGGAGTTGTCTAGGCTGTGTTTATATGTGTGCAAGTTGGGGTGATGTCCACATCAGAATCGTGCTAAGTTAACTCGATCCGATCTGCTCAGGCTGATCTCTGACCTGTTAATGGGTGGCGGCTTCGCACCTAGGACCGCATTCGAACCGAGTCGTGTCAGTGCTTTGTGGGTTAGGTGTGTGTGTGTGTATGTGTTTTCTGTACTGTGTGATGTCTGTGGGGCGTGGTGTGGAATGGAGTATTTGGTTATAATGTCTCTCTGGTGTTACCTTAATGGTGCGAGGTGTCGGTGCATGATTGTACATGTAGTGGCAAGGGTGTTGTGGGTTAGTTGTCGCTGCTGCCATGAATTGGGTTCCCCTCATGTCTAAATGTTCCCTAACTTTCAGTATTTTTGTTTCTGTGTGCAGGTGTTCTATTGGTGTTGTTTGAGTGCATCCTGTAATGATACGAAGTGCGTTGTTTTGTATTGTCTGTAAGGTGTTTATGTGTGTGTTTGAGATAATGGGTGTCCAGCATGGTCTAGCATAGTCCATAACTGAGCGAATATATTGTTTGTATATGAGTGATGTTGTTTCCTGCTGGTGTCCAAAGTTTGTGCCTGTTAGTACCCTAAGCGTGTTAAGTCTTGACGTACATTTGTTTTTAATGTCCTGAATGTGGTTTGCAAAAGATAATGATGTGTTGTATGTGACCTCAAGTATTTTGGTCCTGTGAGTGTGTGGAATGTTGATGTTGTTTAGTGTAAGCTGTGGAGTTATCTGGTGTTCTTTTGTGTTGCTTATAAGCAAGGTGATGGTTGATTTTGTGGGTGCTACTTTGAGTCTCTTGTGTATGAGCCAGTCTTGTATGCTGTTTATGTATGTTTGTAGGTTATTTGTAGCGGTGTCAATGTTGTTGTGGGTGGATGTTAGAGTGATGTCATCTGCATATGATGATAAGGTAAGCTATGGGTGTTGGAATGTCATGCATGTATAAGTTGAAGAGTGTTGGTGAGAGAACAGAGCCTTGAGGGACCCCGTTCGGAAAAAGTTTGTTTTTGGATGACTTGCCATTAAATGTGACATGTGAGTATCTTCCTGAAAGATAGTTACTCAGCCACCTTTTGGTATTATTGTGCATGTTTGTGGTGAGTATTCTGTTTATGAGAGGGAAGCGTGGGATAGCATCAAATGCTTTACTGATGCCTATTGTTGAGCTGGTCGTCTGGAGTTGATGCCATCCATGATGTGCTGCGTAAGGTTAGTGAGTAATGTTATGGTTGAGTGGTGAGGTCTGAATCCATGTTGAGTAGGCGATAGTGGTATGTGTGGGTTGGTGATTTGTAAGATTTGTAGTCTTTCTGTTACTTTGTTAATTTGTTCGTTGGTTTCGCCTGTGAGTGGACCAATAGTCTGCGAAGCTACTTTTTTATTTCTAACATAATTATAGAATTCCTTCGGATTCGATTTAATTTGGTTCACTCTATATAGTTCACAGTTGTACACTTACTTTATCTAATAAGTTTTTTGCTTCGCCTTTTCAATAGCTTGTAAGCATTTTCTTCGGACAAATTATTTGTTTCTTTAAATTTGAAAGACGCGTTCCTTTTAAACGTTAAACTACTTTTAATTTCAGCACTCCACCAGTCAGGTTTAACAGACTTCGCCAGTCTCTTTTTACGTAATGGGATATTGCTTGAATCTAAACGTTTAAAATAATAAAAAAAATAAATCCATGTTTCATTAATATCATCACGCGATAGAACCTCATTCCAATTACGGGTCGAAAGTTGCAGTTTCATGTCACGAAATTTAACCCTTTTAAAATCCAAAACGTATTCCAGTCTCTCCGAATTAACTTTAATTTCAAATGTTATTTGCCTTTGATAAATGGTAGAGAAGTAGTCCTCTACAGAGATATTATCAATTAAATCTAGGTCTGTACTTAAGACTAATTCTAGAATATTGCATTCTCTTGTGGGTTCCTTGACCATTTGAAAAATTGAACTTTCGAGTAAATCTTCGTACAATTGACGACCGGAATTAGACTGTAAAGGACCACACCACTTCCTCGCAAAGTAAATTAAGATCTCCCATAATTATCGCATCATGTTCGATACTTACATAAAAAATTAGTTCGACAGTCTGAGAGGGAGGCCTATATACTAAACCTATGAATAATTTCTTTCGTGAGTTGTCTTTAATTTCAACAAACGCCACATTTATATTATCAATTTCTGCAAAATTTTTAATTATGGGTTTTAAGTATAATATAGTATAGTAATGTATACTACTGAACCTATAGTACTGTACCATCACCCCTTCTTTTATTCTATCATTGTTAAATATTTCACAACCAGGAATATGATATTCTCCGAGAAAATCTCTATTCTTTGTATTTAACCAGGATTCAGTAATTGCTTCAAACTCAAATTTTTGGTCAAGGACAATACTTAATAGTTCATTAAATTTAAATCTTAAACTTCTATTCGAGCGTTAATATAAAATACATTTATAAAATTTTGAGTACCGCAGTAGAATCTCGAGGTTCTTCGTGGAGCAGTCGCCCACTGTAAGAAAAATTTGTTACTTAGGCTGGTTGCTTGCGTAGGAGTTCTGCCACATTTTGCTTGAAAAACCATCGCAGAGCTATGTAATAGTCCATCAAGATGAGTTGCTCCCACGCCATTCAGGTGAAGACTATCGCGTAAAATTCTTTTTATTAGAAAAATGACTTCACAAATCAACGAATTCAACACTTTCCTGTTGGCAAAGGGATTTAAGAATATTATTCATGTAGGTAGCTCTGCTGAAAAAATCGTCGGATCCTGCTATTCTAGGGAGAACTACTGAAAAAATTAATTTATTAGGCCTATCATTTAAATTCCGCATCAGCCGTTTATACAGGGTGTACATAAAGTCAGGATCTATTTTTGTGAAGCACTTGGAAATTATATGGAATTCAATCATAAAATGATAAAGTGGTAACATTTATTAAATAATTAAGAGTAGGATTCAACGTGACGCCCATCATTATCCCTGCACAGCTCAAATCGTTCCGCAGCATTTCTAAACACATTCTGGAGCATTTGCAGGGTTATGTTATCTGCAACAGTTCGTATACTTGTACGTAAGTTTTCAAGACTCGTAATCTTCGTCTGATAGACGTGCGATTTGATAAAGCCCCATGCAAAGAAATCTAAAGGGGTTAAATCTGGTGATCTCGCTGGCCAACGTCTGTTGCTTCCGCGTCCGATCCAGCGATTTGGAAAACGTCCATTTAGATAATCCTGAACAATTTTGGCATAGTGACAAGGAGCACCATCATGTTGATAGACGATGGGGATAGGATTGTTAGTACCGTCGTCTATCAACATGATGGTGCTCCTTGTCACTATGCCAAAATTGTTCAGGATTATCTAAATGGACGTTTTCCAAATCGCTGGATCGGACGCGGAAGCAACAGACGTTGGCCAGCGAGATGACCAGATTTAACCCCTTTAGATTTCTTTGCATGGGCTTTATCAAATCGCACGTCTATCAGACGAAGATTACGAGTCTTGAAAACTTACGTACACGTATACGAACTGCTGCAGATAACATAACCCCGCAAATGCTCCAGAATGTGTTTAGAAATGCTGCGGAACGATTTGAGCTGTGCAGGGATACTGATGGGCGTCACGTCGAATCCTACTCTTAATTATTTAATAAATGTTACCACTTTATCATTTTATGATTGAATTCCACATAATTTCCAAGTGCTTCACAAAAATAGATCCTGACTTTATGTACACCCTGTACTTCTCTATTAGCTACTCTGACCTGGAAATCTTAACATCGTTAATCCCAACATGCACCATAAATATCGTATTTTCATCAGCATCCTTACCAAACTCGTCTATGGAGTCTGTGATGTTATCAACGAGGGCTCCAAGATGGCAGTACCTTCTTCTCCGAGTTGGGTTCCTGCCGCAGAACTCCTGTAATTACCCTTCAATAATGAGATCGCCAACTAGTTTAATCTCTTGCGTGTCATTCTACTCTGGCTCTAAGACAGAAAATCTATTAGTTGTAACTACTCGTAAGCAAGGTTTATGCTGTCTAGGTCAGGCCCCATTTCGAACTGGCTCAAACGGTCAACCCCAGAAGGGACAAGGAAGGCGGGAATGACGACTGGTCGGAGATTCGTCGTAGAGTGTTTGCGCGATCTCTTCCCTGTGTGAGAACTCGCGACCAAACTCTGTTTCCAAAGCACTAAATTCCTCTCTCAACGCAGTCGCCTCTCCTCTACTTCTTTCAACTTCGTCTCTCGCCGAAACCACCTCTTTTCGTAGTTCTTGTCGATTTACGCAAAATCTGGAAACTAAAGGGTTATAAGAGAGAATGTTAAAAAAATACTGAGAAAACTTTCCACCGCATTCGGAACAATCGCGTAGGTTCAGGGCCATGTCTAGAAAATTTTTCTCACGAAAAGTTAAAATTAATTTTCCAATCTATGTAACAGGTGGGCAGAAGAGCCTGGAAAGAATTATGGCTTAGTGATCTGAAGATAGCAAACAAGAGTCCGGAAACACCAGAAGGAGGAATGTTTATACACACGCACAATTTTTTTTCTTTTTAAAAAGTAGGTAATTGAGAGGTCTATCTAGGGATTAACGGTGACAAACAACAACCACGTGGTGGATGTATTAAAAAATTCCTAAATTTTGTGTGAAATAATCATTAGTATTAAATATTTAAATATGTAAATAAAACAGAAATAATAATAATAATAATAATAATAATAACAAAAGATTCTAAGCTTCTTTTGTAATATATATACTGGGGATCCGCCAGGGCTACTTCAAAGACAATTTTAGTGGGTGGGTTAAAAATATTAATTTTTATTTGTATTTTATCATAAATAACACAAATCAAATCAAATGTATATGTTGACGCATATATACTCATATGTTCATATATACTCATATAACTTATATGCTCTTATTTTATTTTAGTAGGTGGGTGAAATCTTTCTGTACGTAGGCAACTGCCCACCCTGGGCCCCGATATAGCGCGGAACTCGGTATAACCCGGGTCCGTCTTGGACCCGCTTCATGGATTTGTATATTCTCATTTTCGTTACTACATACTGTAAAAGAAATAAAATTTAACTTACATATTTGAATTGATTGTCTTCAACTTGTTATCGGAAGTCTGTTTATCTACAGTATAGTTCTGAAATTGTGTTACCAGAAGAAATAAAATTTCTTTTATTTGAAACTTATAAATGGAAACTAAATTAACGAAAAATTTAGTATTATATTAATTATATGAAGCTACTGTAGAAAAAGAAAAGATATACTGTATATAATATATTCCGAGTATTTTTGTGCCAGTTTATATTCCTATCCTCATATCTTGAAGAGGCGTAGAAATGCAAGAAAGTACTAGGAACATACCTTTCCTTTCCCTAATCTCCTCTCTCTCTCTCTCTCCTCTCTTCCTATATTCTATATATATATATATATATATATATATATACACGCAATAAAATCACAGAACAACACGTGATCTTTTTAATAAGCAAAGAACCACAGGGAAAAGGAAAAGGAAACGCGAAATCCGAACGCTTTCGTGATATATTCACATCTTCAGGGATAAGAAAGAAATAGATGTGAATATATCACGAAAGCGCTCGGATTTCGTGTTTCTTTTTCCTTTTCCCTGTGGTTCTTTGCTATATGCATATATATATATATATATATATATATATATATATATTACTCAATCAATGCTCAAGACATTCTGAGGTGTAGCTTAAGTGAAAATGAAAAGAAAAGTTAACATTTTTTTTCACATAGAGAATCATTCCACCCATACGCACATTTCAGGGTACGAGCAGTTCGCAGCAGCATTGCCATGCAAACCGGGGATGAATGTACTAACAAGGCCTTCGTACGTAGTTCATCGCCAGTGAACGCAACAATGCTCAGTGTTATTCCAGCTCGAAGAACATTCAAATCCGTATTGTTTTTTTTTGTGCAATTTTGGTTAGTTTTTATCGCAGATACCCTCACTTTTATTAATTAGTTCAGGTTCATGATTCTTCAAGAGCAAGATGTACCGTGTATATATATAATATATATATATATATATAGATATATATATATATATATATATATATATACCCTGATCATAATAGAAAAGATACTCACATTTTGTGACATTAACCTATTTATCCAATTTTAAAGGTATGGGAAAGAGGAAACATTGTTCAAAACATTTATTAGTATTTTGTAGTCTTGCCACCAGCTTTTTTTTTCAATGCAAGAACTTGATTCGGCATAGTTTTGATTAGGTTGTCAATATCCACCTGATTGATTTTCTCCCACTCATTCTGGCTGTTTCTAAATAAATCTTCTTTTGTAGCTGGTTTCTGCGGCAGTTTCTTCCCAAACGTGTTCTATCGGATTCATATCAGGCGTTTGTCCAGGCTATGGGAGGCAACAGATGCCATTTTCAACGTGCCACTTTTGTGTGCCACGGGCAGTGTGAGCAGGGACCCCGTCTTCCATAATAGTACTGGTCTCTTTTGATATTTGCCCATTTGAATAAATTGGTAGGAGTCTTCTCTTTAAAATATCAATGTATCAATGTATTTCTGTGAACTGATCATCCTTTCACAAGCTATGAAAGCGGATCGTTCACCAATCGAAATAGCACCCCACATCATAACTGAAGTCCCGCCATGTTTTGTTGTCGCCTGAAGATGACGCAATGAACTCTTCTTCTGGACATCTCTACACCCACACACGGCCACTATCAGAAAACTAACAGAACCTGGACTCATCGGAAAAGCTGACACTGTTTCAAAGGTCTTGAGGATGTTCTGCCATCCGCTCTGCCGCTTCTTTCTGCGTGGAATATTCCTTGGTGTCAAGGAATTTATTGTATTCCATGCTATAGAGGTATCGCTGAACAGTTTTTTGCGAGACTTGGCGTGTTTGTACCACTTCAGATGTTGATTGACGAGAATTCTTTCGATGTCTCTTTTGAAAGCCCGAGAGTCCTCTTGGTTGGTTTTAGGTACTCTGTTCGCTGTCCAGTCGTGGTTTTACCACTAGTATTAAATTGCACGGTTGATTGTCGAACGGAACATCAAGATTCAATGATGTATGGCTTTGACTCCATCCAGCATCAGACTGCCCAACAATCCTCCCTCTAACAAAATCTGACAAATTTCTAGAATTACTAAAACTCTTCGAGGCATTATCAAACCTAAAAATAGATTGATTAGCAATTAGAATCATTTTTAGTGTAATAGTTGAGGGTTTTCGCATTTAAATTAGAATTTATCTAGAGGGGAATAGATCTTCATCGGAATTCAAACAGGCTTAAGGAAATGGGGAATATAGCCTACCGCGAGACGACAATAGGCCTAGGGCCCGAGGAAAGAAAGTACCCCTACGAAGGCCCTAGAGGAAAATTAAATTAGATTTGCTGTTTCAAGTTTATCTTGAAAGTGGGCCCCATTTCCCAATGGCACGAGTGGGAATATTAAAATGAAAATGCCATGGGAGGGAAATTGCGATCTTCCGATGGACTGTGTACGACCCTATTTCTATGAGAAATTGTTCTCCACTGCCTGACCGATTGATTCTCGATCTGCGCTACCCTCTGTTTTTCCCTTCTGCCTCAAGAAGTCATATTTTCATCTTCCATTGAGAAAACAATCTTTATTCTTTATCCATTTGATCCTGGAACTTAGAAACAAATTCTTAACTGTTTTATATTATTTACTTAACTTATATTACCTATTTGACAATATTAAATGATTTTTCTTTTTATTTTAAAATGATTAAAGGTTTTGATAATGTCGGCGCCGAAAAATATTTTGCATTTAGAAATGCAGATAGAACTCGCGGAAATGGTCTGAAATTAGTGCGTAAACGTTTTAATTCTAATGAAGCAAAACATTTTTTCTTAAATCGTATAGTTAATTTGTGGAATGGACTGGCAACCAGAGTAGATGGAAGTAATTCGGTTGAATCCTTTTAAAAGAAACAAGATGTTTATCTTGCCTTAAACCCCTAGTTAGAAGCATTTGTTATCGAGTAGAAGTATTGTACAGTAGAATTTTCACTCGGATTCCCTCCTTTTTACTTTAAAATTTTCACTGTATCTTTAAATTTTTTTTTTCAACCTCTCTTCTTTGCTTTGCTTAAAAACGTTCACTCGTCTTTGAATTTTCTTACATCTTTTGAACAGCCTCGTAGGGACCAGCCGGTCTGGTGCTCTTTGGTGTCCTTTGTATTTGAAACTAAGATTATTTACGAATGCATGATTTGTTGAAGTGGAGGTGTACATGACGTATTCTCTCACACCCACCGGCACGACTAGGACCATAAACCCGGCACAGGTATAGGCTGAAAATATAAAAATCTAGTGCTTGGTTACGGGCCTGGGCGGGTACGGGCTTTAACTTTTTTCAAATGTGTGGATGATAAAAATAAAAAATAATTTAAAATATTTGTAAATTTAAAAAAAAATGCTGCTAACGTTAATTTTATAGCTCTGCTTGTCATAATACACGATTTCGATAGTCACACACCAAAATCCTATAGATGGTATAGTGTTATAGGTCGGTGGCACAGTGTCTAGTGTAAGCCGGGCCGGACACAGGCTTCATAATAAAAAGAACATAACACGGATACGGGCCGGGCCAGGCTGGGACTGAAAAAGCAGCCCCGTGCAGACTTCTACCACACTGGTTGAACAAAATAACGACACATACAGTATTCCAGTACAAATACGGTGAGACCTGTTCGAATGTTTTCGTGGAAACAGTCACTATTTTTTTCTGGGATTTACCTAAGGCCCATTTGGAATTTATACCCTAAATTATGTTTTTCATTTATGTCAAATTTTATATTATTAATAAAGCCCCAGTTTTGCAAACCCAACATATATATATATATATATATATATATATATATATATATATATATATATATATATATATATATATATATATATATATATATATATATATAGGTTTTTTATGATACACACAGACCGTGCATGGAACAAGGAAATCTTCTAGGAAAATTAAATCCACTAAGTGGGCTGGGTGTAGCTGTACCCTTAGATCCTGTCCCAAAGCTGGATCCTATCTACTTTACAGATAGATGGTGAAGGAAGCTATATTTTTGGGGCCTCCTTGCGAGTGACCCGTTGCCCACGTCGGGCTAACATCATGGAAAAGAAAAAACTATAGTGTTTGTCATTTACCATTACTTATTCGGACTATAGTAGATTTGATTTTTCCAGGAGAGTTCCTTGTTCCATGCACGGTCTGTGTGTATCATGAAGAAGCCTCAGGAGACTATTCTGAGTTCAATCCCATATAGTATCATGAAGAAGCCTCAGGGGACTATTCTGAGTTCAATCCCATATATATGATACACACAGACCGTGCATGGAACAAGGAACTCTTCTAGGAAAATCTGCAAAGCAGATTAAATCCTAGATCCTGTCCCAAAGCTGGATCCTATCTGCTTTGCAGATAGCTGGTGAGGGAAGCTATATTTTTGGGACCTCTTTGCGAGTGACCCGTTGCCCACGTCCGGCTAACATCATGAAAAAGAAAAAAACCATAGTGTTTGTCATTTACCATTACTTATTCGGACTATAGTGGATTTAATTTTCCCAGAAGCGTTCCTTGTTCCATGTATGGTCTGTGTGTATAATATATATATAATATATATATATATATATATATATATATATATATATATATATATATATACACACACACAGGGTGAGTCACGACGAAATGTCAACTTCGGGAGCTTATAGCTGAGGTAATTCCCAGTCAAAAACTTCATATGAACATAGGTCCGATTCTTAACGGTTATGGAGCTATGGATGTTTGAATGTTTAAAAATAAGAATAAGCTAACATATAGCTGCTAAAGTTTTTATTCATGAATTTACAATAACTGTTCAAAATTACTAGCCTCGGCCTCAATACATATAGCGGCTCGTCTGTGAATCGCGCGTGTAACTCGCATTAGTTCATTACGATTGTCCTTCATGAGGACTGCAGCATCCAAAATGCGACGGAGCAATGCATCTCGTATTTCTACTTTTCTCTGGTACACCAGCTCTTTCATGCGCCCCCACATATAAAAATCTAGAGGGGTTAGGTGCGGGGACCTGGGTGACCAATTCTGTGCACCACCACGACCGATCCATTGACCAGGGAAGCGATCATCGAAATACGTTCTCACTGCACGGCTAAAATGGGGAGGAGCTCTATCTTGTTGGAAGGACATACGCAATCGTGTTGCCAAAGGTATATCTTCTAACAGTGGCGGCAGTTCGTCTTGCAGAAATCGTAGATAAATCACACCTGTAAGACCACCTTCGAAGATAAACGGACCAATCAGCTGACCGTAGAGAATACCACACCACACATTGACACTGAACCGATGTTGAAAATTATCATACTTTCCACAATGGCATGAAGATTCATTTCTGACCACACATGTGAATTGCGAATGTTGTTGACACCGTCGCGGGTAAATTGAGCCTCATCACAGAAGAAGACGTATCGATGCAATTGTCGATCGGCATTGAGCCAATTACAAAATTCCAGCCGTTGGGCACGATCCCCAGGTTGGAGGTGCTGAACGCGCTGTACGTGGTATGGATGCATGCGTTCTTCGTGTAACGTTCTACATACTCTCGTTTGAGGAACTCTAAGACTTGTGGAAATCTTTCACATACTAACATGAGGACTCCGCTGTACCATCTGAATAATGTTTTCTTGTTCAGCCACATTTTGTTGTACCGGACACTCGGATAAAACAGTAACGCTAGGAAATGAACCGCTCTCTCGCAATCTCCGGAAAATGTTGTTAAACACTCGTCGATCCGGAATTCTTTGATTTGGAAAACGTCGCTGGTATTCTGGTATTCATCGACAGCAGCAGTAGTATTTCCATCGCAAAATCTGTAAACATACACCATATCGGCATATTCGGCATTTGAAAATGTAAAATGCATACTGAACGCACAAAACATCAACTGCACGCTGTGAAACATAACACTCTACTGCGAAGTTAGTTCGGTTCGGTAAGTAACTGTCAATTCAGTTCAAGGTCACGCATGCGCATGCTTGAAATTCAAACATCCATAGCTTCATAACCGTTAAGAATCGGACCTATGTTCATATAGAGTTTTTGACTGGGAATGACCTCAGCTATGAGCTCCCGAAGTTATGACACTCCGTCATGACTCACCCTGTATATGCCGAGAGAGAGAGAGAGAGAGAGAAGAGAGAGAGAGAGAGAGAGAGAGAGAGAGAGAGAGCTGTAGACATACTGTATTTCTTTAATATCAGCGGTTTCGGAGAATGTTCACATCTTCAGTGCTAATGTATACCTAATGTATAACTATACCATATTTATTAACTATTTAAACTAGAAACTTAAATTAGTAATTTAAACAAACAAGAAAAATCGGCCAAAAGTTAAAAAAGTTTAAATATTAAAATTGAAAAATTAAAAAACTGGAAATATTGGACTGTATGAACAATCAGAAACTGCAGGAACTTGGCATCCTCTACAGTCACTCTATAACAGTTTCCCAACAAGGGTGATACAGGTGTCTTCTGTGAGCTCCCCTTGAAATTTCATGAATGTAACAAAAACAAGTAATTGAAAAGTGAAAAGTTACCACAGATTGGGATATTTCAAATAAAACATTCGCGACTTATTATTACGTCCATACGGAAACTATACAGCCTCAGTTTGAAATTACGTGATGTTGGGTGAGAGGCATTTAGGTGTGGTGGGGAGTGGGGGAGCAACTGAATGTTAAATAAGGGAGACGAAAATCCTCCGGAGTGTCGCGAAAAAAGAACAGATAGCATTGCAGTACCTTGAGCAAGATAAGGTTGGAACCACTGATCTATGCAATGATTGTTATTTGTTATCACAGAAACTGTAAATAAAAGATTTTAAAACCATTTCAAAATTATGAGTCAAACAGAAAAATATACAGTATATTGTCTTTATGTGACCTTTATGTGAGTTTGAACGACGGCTCAGGATCGGCCTGTGGTCAACCCTTTGCAGCATCCCGCCTCATTTGTGGGATTTATATATATATATATATATATATATATATATATATATATACTTTTAAAAATTTATCGCTTCTAATCCCTCCATCTGTTTCAGATTTATAGCGTAAAGTATAAGTGATTCCTTTCTATATAGAAAATGTCAAGATCCCAATAGGAATATTTAAATCTTTAGATATATTTCTCCCCTATATCTGAATGACTGGACTTCAAAGCGAGCTTTCCTACTGAAACTGAAAAATTCATGCAAATAAAACTAACTCTGGAAAAGTAAGACACTTTTCTTAGCTTTTCTTTGATATTATCAAGTGAGAAAATGAAAATGAATTGTATGTGAAAAGAAACACAAAGAAAATTCTATCACTTTTTCCTATTTCTTTTATCCTTTTTTTTTTTTGTCTTTTCCGCGAGTTTCAAAAGTAGAGAAAAGAAAATAGAAAGAAAAATTGAAAGAGTCTAACTTTTTGAAGAGGGAAAATGAAAGAAGGATATGAATCTTTCTTTCTCTCCTGTGAACCTAATTTGCATACGCATTTCATATCTTTGCTTGGTTTAATTAAATTTTGTTATAAATGGATATTAGGTGATGAATTTA
>JAJOZX010003338.1:52500-192500 GCA_023014485.1 Bathynomus jamesi
ATAATTACTATGAAGCCAGAATCAACACAAAATACAGTGAACACTCCATACGCCAGTGATACATTTCTTTTTATTGAAACTGAATTATTTCTATTATTATAGTTAACACAGAATAATTTTATGTAATGTGCCAATCATAATAGTACCGTACATTCACGTACATTCGAGTGAAATTTTGTTTACATTTTTTTATTAGTATTTTGTTTACAATTTTTTCAAATTTTTTTCGTTAGGTAAATTATTGTGCATTTAATTGTGTATTTCTTACATAGAGTACTTAGGAAAGCCACTCAAGTGATCATTCCATAGATTGAGATCGGTCAAGCAGACCAAATTAGAATACATTAACAGTACCTTCACATATGAGCGATTCAGACGGTACGCTTTCTGACTTCAGATCAAGCACAAGCTAACATGTTTCAAACCGCTCCCCCAGCATACATTAACTTAGGTAGACTTGTAAACCTTCCCCATGTTGTCCTAATTTTTAAAGGAACCATAGATGATAACTTCGTTGAACGGCGCGTAAGACCTTGGACTGAGTCTCTAGAACAGCATTTTTACGCGAAAGCATCACAAATGATGACATAAAGATTAGGGAAGCTAAAAGGTTTATTAACCCAAAAGAGGGGAGTGCCCATGATACAGTTACATACGTCCCATCCATTAGCGAAGCTACAACTTGGACAATTTAAAAGAAACACTTATTAGAAATTCTCAAAGAAATAACACTCGCACAACCTTTGGCCACATTAGAAGCTGTCTTCGAAGCTAAATGGAAGAAGGAAGAACACGAAGATTTAAATAATTTTATTACACAAACAAACTTGTAGAAGAAGCCCTCCGAGCCGCAGAAAATGCATGCAACGTTACATTCACTTCAAAGCAAAGAAACCTAATAGTAGCAGCATCCATTTACCAAAATCTACCCGTAGCACCTAAAACGAAATTTCAAGAGTGTCTAAATATTGACAAACCAGTAAGTGTAGCCATAAATAAAACGAGGGAACATTACCCAGACTTAGCGAGCCAGAACTACCGGAAGGGTAGAGAGACCCCCATATACTACATTCAGCAGCAGCAGCAGCAACAACAACAACAACAACAACCCTATAAATCGAGGCCGGTGCAGGGAACACCACCTCAGAAACAAGCCTCACAAACCCAGAATGCACGCCCTCCTCCTCAGTGTTTTAATTGTGATAGTTTTGGGCACATGATGAGTCAATGCAATCATCCCCCGCTTAGGGCTCCCACTGTCATGAACATGGTCATCGCCGTGACGACCGACAAAAATGTACTGACAAAGCCGCTGCAGGGTACAGGCCCCACTTCCAGAAATCAAATCACGAACGTTCCCAAAAACCCTCCAATTCTCAGAAACCAGTTAGTTCCTCCCAGAGAAGTCAGTTCAAGTCCTCTTTTAGATCCCACTTTGGAGGCAGCAGTTCAACCTCCTCCCTCCTAAATAGCAGTAATAAACCCACATACACACATGAACTACCCATCAGGATAATAGGTGCGAACCTACTAGATTTAATAATAAATTACCCAACAGAAAACCGAGATTTAACCGCTCTCCTAGATACAGAAGCACATGCGACATTAATTAAGAAGCAATGTGCAGATGAGTTACTAGAGAGTACAGATTATAAATATGAAATTAAGGCACTTTCCTGCCAACTCAGAGGAGTTACAGGCACACCCATACCTACATATGGAGAAATCTAATTATGTTTAGAAGTTGGTATCGCGGTATATCCCCCAAAATGTTGTATTGTGGACGCAGTCGCCACTTTTCAGACAGATATCTTACTAGGTATGGATTTCTTCAACCGAAATCAATGGGAAATTTACCCAGCCGGAAAATTAGTTGAGTGCAGAAATAGGACACACCCTCTCCATGAAAATAATAGACAGGTGCCGCACGTTCAGCCTAATGCTAACGGAATCAGTTTACTTCGGATTTCCGAAAGAAATAGGAAACCCACTCCAGTTCATAACAGTTCAAGTCAGTCGGTTGCATCCAGAGGGACAACCGCCCCAGAAATCAGCCTCCAGAGTAATCAGTTCCAGTTGTTGAATCCAGCAGGATCAACACAGTCAGTTTCCAGTCAGTAAGTTTCCAGACAGTCAGCTTCCATTCAGTCAGTTTCCAGTCAGTCAGTTTCCAGTCAGCCAGTTTCAGTTAACTCAGCAGTTGAGATTCGAAATCCAACTGAAACGATTTTTCAGCCAATAAGGCAAATTTTAATCACCGAACCAGAGTCAGATTCACAATTTTTCATATGCCCTACAGAGCATATAACAGTAGCACCTTATGAGAAGATTCGTTTCCTAGCAAGAGTAGTAAACGGTCAAGGAAAACTATTAGGGTCAGATCGCACTCTTATTAGAGAGAAAAGTAATTTCAAGAGAGATGTTCTTATTGCCCAAGTTCTTAGTCATAGTCAGAACTCAGCTATCCCTGTTGTTTGTTTAAGCAAAGGAAAAAGCCCTATTGAATTAACTTCAGTCAGAGAATAGGAACTGTTTCCACAGTAGAAATAAATTCAGATTTCCCCACCAGTACTATAAATCGTGTTTCCAGTTCCTTAGAGTTAAACCCTTCAGCATTAAAAGAAGAATATAAGAAATGTTTGGAGCACACCCTTCAGGAGTCACCAGCCTTACAGGATCCCAAACTACTGAAATCACTTCTCGATTTCCTGATAAGAAATAGAGATGTGATTGCCCTAAAAGGAGATCGTCTGGCCGAAGTAATTTGGTCCCTTTCGAAATGAAGCTGGAACCAAATTCCAAACCCATCTTCATTCCTCCCTATAGGATTCCACATTCCCAATTAGTAACTATTGAGGAACACATCAAGGACATGTTGGAGCAGGATGTAATTCAGCCTTCAGCTAAACCCTGTCCGCTCCTATGATTCTTGTTTCCAAAGAGGACGGAACATCTCGCCCTTGTATAGATTTTAGACTCCTAAACTACGTTACCATCCCAGACCGTTTTCCTATTCCAAACATGCAGGAAACAATTCTGAACGTAGGAAAGCTAATTTCTTTTCATCCCTCAATTTAACATCTGGTTATTGGCAAATGGAGGTCAGTCCCAAATCTCGGGCATTTACTGCTTTCTCCATTAATCGAGGCCATTACGAATTCCAGGTTTTACCTTTCGGAGTCCGAAATGTGCCTGCTAATTTCTCTAGGTTGATGAATATAGTCCTTTCCGACCTATTAGGTGTCGAAGCTCTGGTCTATCTTGACGATATTATCGTTTATATTTCGGATATAAAAACACACTTTCAACGTCTTCAGAATGTGCTATCACGTTTAAGAAAAGCACACCTTAAACTGAAACTTTCAAAATGCAACTTCTTATAGGAATCCCTGGTATACTTAGGATTTCTACTATCATCCACTGGAATTAAACCTGATCCAGCTAAACTTGAAGCACTGGAAAGGTACCCTGTACCTAAAACCATCGACAACGCTCGTGCATTTATTGGCTTTGTCGGATTCTATCGAAATTTTATCCCCCGATCATCGTAGTGGCTATTCACTTTTGTCAGTCCCCTGGGTATTTTCATTTTTTTCTTTGGGTTGTTTAACCTCCTTCGCAACATCTAAGGTCATATGACGGAGGGTACCTACAGCTTTACGTGGGATCCGAACCACGGGTCACTACATAATCTAGGCGCGAAGGACGGTCTCCCATCCAACTACTACCCAGATCCAATGTCGCTTAACTTCGCTGATTTCCGGGAAGCGGTGTTATGACATTGGCCACGACGTAACCCTCCTCTGTGTATACCGGATATATTGTTAGAAGCCTTAATTAACATTGAATTCATAGTCAAGTATTTTATACCTCTATATATATATATATATATATATACGCTGTGTGTGTGTGTGTGTGTGTGTGTGTATATATATATATATATAAAATGAGAGGTTAAGATTTTTTCTCTATACGTTTTGCGTGATTTGACCGTATAATTATTTGTTTGTAATTTTGTAATGTAATGTACATTATTTTTTTACATTTTGATTAAAAGAAACTTTTATTTTTAACGCGAAATTCGAACACCAGATTTGAATTTAATGGTCACAATCTACATACAAACTTAACGTCATTGATAGTAAAATGAAGACGATCATTAAATAACAATTTGTGAATTTTATCCTCACAATGATAATATTCATCTTATCTTTTATTTGTTAGAAATGTCTTTAGTAAAATTGGGATTTGTATTTGCCTTCACATAAACTTTAATTTAAATGTCGTTATACGCATCTAATACAAAAACCGCATTTTATATTTATATAACACCGATAAATAATAGGACATATTAACAGTTGTAATTAGTTAGTTATTGTAAGAAGCGCAACACGCCTATTACTCGCATTACACGCTCCCAGCGCCTCCAGTTGGACGAAAGGCGTCGAACGGAGTATCAACCAACCAATTTACATTCCAAAAGTTATGGACAGAAACTGATTTTCATACAAATTATATTCCATAAAAAAATATGCAACTCTGACAACAAAAGGTAAAATGTCAAAAAAATGTCAAAGATGACACAATTGAATGAACCAAGAATGAAATCAAATGCGAGCAATAGCTTCACGCGAGTCCGACACCATCTTCCGCAACAAGCGTGAGACACGTACAAAACAAGAGCTAAAACCGGGACCATTCCCCATACAGAAGGAACAACACAAAGCTTTGCCGTCAAACAAACGAAATAGAAGCTTGCATATATCGCCATTGGTCAGCTGCTCTGCCGTGTACCTCCGTTCCTTGCATATAAATGGGATGCTAATGTCGTGTTGAGAAATATTCCCCTTACGAAAATATGTCTGTTATCTAATAAAACGGGAACCCCAAATTTATTCAAAGCGCCTCCACCACCAACTACGGTAGCCTCAATTTAGATTTTTTCCTATATATCTAAAGATATAAGTACCAAAGGGAAGAGAGTAGACAAATCCTTTCTTTTGTAAATATATATATATATATATATATATATATATATATATATATATATATATATATATGAATAGAAACGACGTAAATAAGGAGTGTGCAGAGACGCTCCTTATTTACGTCGTTTCTATTCATTTATATACTGCGTGGTCATTGCAGTTAAATGTATATATATATATATATATATATATATATATATATATATATATATATAATATATAAATATATATATATATATATACACTGTATATATCGAAGTTACATATAAAAATTGGCCATTTATTAGTTGTTTACTTTCAGCTCGTTACATAAATTTGTTAGATTTTATACACACGATCATGTTTTTGTATAATACAGTACATATATATACATTATACAGTATATATATTTTATTACCAAAGAAAATTTTCGGTAATGGTAGAACAAGGCATTTGCCACAGGTTTTATTGAGCTGATAAGTATCATTATTAAGAGGCCTAAAGACAAATTTGTCTTTTGAGTTCATGAAGGAAAGAAGAGTGACGAGAAATCTATTGCTCATCTATGCTGTATATCCATACAAAATTAATAATATTAAAGATGATTCCGTTTAGTATAATTTACAGATCTGTACACTGATCACGTTCTACCTCTTTACTTCACACACACACACACACACACACACACACACACATACAGTAGATATATATATATATATATATATATATATATATATATATATTTTATTCATTTATTTATTTATTTATTTAGGAAGGAGGGGCCAGGAGCGAATGTTCGCAAAATCGCCCCCTGTACCACAGAGAAAGAAGAGAGTCAAAATCAAAGTCCAGGGTTTTCGAGATGCTTGGACCTGCGTTTTTTAAGATTGAAGGTCATAGAGGTCAGGTCATATAAATATATATCAAACAGCACAGTCGAAATTATTGTGTTAGAAGTAAAAGAACTGAACCTAACCCTCATGAACATCTACAGACCACCAAACACCACAAAAAGTGAATTCCAATTTGCTAAAATGAAATAGAAAACGTATTAAAATTACTTGAAACTGCAGCAACAAATATTCTAATTTTCGGAGATTTTAATTTCCCATTCATAACATGGAAGAAAAATTACGAAGTTACATATATCAAGAAGTTTCATGGCAACGTTACAAACGATGATAGAACCCAAGCAACAATGCTATTAGATATTATGGAACATTACGCCCTTACCCAGGAAATCTGTGAAGCCACCAGAAAAGAGAACGTTTTGGATTTAATCTTGACAAATAACAACGAAATAATAATAAATAAAAAGGTAACGCACACAAAGTTCTCCGACCATAACCTCATCGATATGCAATTGAAGTTAGCACCCAGAGGTCCGAAAACGCATCCCAGAGAGTCAGAAGGAATATTTGAATTTTGAAGGCTTAAACATAAATTCAAAGAAAGTAAATTGGGAAAACGTAAATAAAAATTTAAAGGAAGTAATTGGGAATTGCTACTTCACGAGAAGACTCCACAAGAAATACTATGTATAATAGAGACTGAAACCAAACCTATAATAATGAAACATATCCCAGGGAGACAGAAAAGAAAATGTAGCAAGCTCGAGAGGAAATTCAGACACTATTCAGGCAACGGAGACAAACCGTAAAACATCTCCACAGATACAGAACTGATGTAACGAGACTAAAACTAGATAGGAAACTTGGCGAAATAGAAAGAGACCTAAAGCAAACACTTATACATAAGACAAACGAGGAGGAAAACAAGGTACCAGAAAACATAAAAAATAACCCAAAGTACTTCTATACGTTTGCGAAGAGGAAATTGCAGTATAAGGAGAGTATTGGTCCGTCGATAGACGGGGAGGCCAAATACACAAATGACACGAAAAAAATAAGCGAACTGCTTAGGGAACAATATAACTTTGTGTTTAGCACCCCTAAGTCCGAGATGGAAGTGGAAAACCCAGACGAATTTTTCGACATAGATACAAATCAGCCAAGAACAAATTCCGGCACAAACCTATTAATGGACTTAGAGTTCACAGAAGGAGATGTAATTAAGACTTTATCACAGATGCGAGATAATTCAACGCCAGGGCCAGACACATGGCGTGCCACGTTTCTGAAGAAATATAAAGAGAGTATTGCCAAACCGATATACTTACTATGGAGGAAATCACTCAACACAGGGCAAATTCCACTTCCCTTAAGGAACGCGAACATTGCCTCCTTATTTAAAGGTGATAACAGAGCAATGCCCAAGAATTATCGGCCAGTGGCTCTCACCTCACACCTTATAAAGTGCTTTGAACGTATAATTAGAGGCAAAACTACCTACCACCTACAAGAAAAAGACTTATACAACCTAAATCAACATGGCTTCAGGGCTGGAAGATCATGCCTGTCACCGCTACTAGACCACCAGGAGAAAATATTGGAAACATTGTGTCGAGGACAAAACATAAATGTAATATATACTGACTTTGCTAAAGCCTTCGATAAATGTGACCGTGGAATCATAGCATACAAACTTTAGAATACAGGAATTACTGGAAAGCCAGGAAGGTGGATATTTATTTTCTTGACGCAAAGAACACAAAGAGTGGTGGTAAGCAGAGTTAAATCGGAAGCCTCAAAAGTCGTGAGCTCTGTCCCACAAAGGACAGTATTCGCTCCCTTGCTGTTCATAATAATGATTGCAGATATTAATGCAGGTATTAAGTACAGTACAGGCAGTCCTCGTTATATGGAAGGGTTACGTTCCTGAAAAGTTCTCCATAAACTGAATTTCCGTATAACAGACCCTATTTTCCCATTAAATCCCATTATGTAATGGGAGATGCGTTCCTACGGAAGATTTTTCACATCCAAAACTGCATAATAAACATAATTTTTTACCTTTTAAAACACATTTAAATAGGAAACAATATTATTTTAATATATTTTTATAAATTATATTGTACTGTAAGAAATAAACTGCATAAATAGTTGTATTCACCTCCCAAAACTGCTGATCGGTGCTTGGTGGTAGTGTTGTGAGTCATGGAAAGGAAGTCAGAAGGTGGTTGACGAAGGGGCAGCACCTTCCTCTTCCACATCATCATCAGATGCTTCCTCTTGAAGCTGAAGGAGCAATGGAGGGTCGTCAACTTCATTGTCTGACCCATCATCTTGGCGCGTGGTTGCCGTGGGTGGAGGTGATGATGTTTGTGGGCGAAAAAATGATAAGAGTGTTGTCTGTTTTCCCCGTATCGTCTTCTCTTTATACAGCTGCTTGTAGTTACTGAATAACTTTTGTAATTTAACCATAAAAATCATCTAATCTTGCATTTTTTTTTACTTGTAGGGCATTTAATATAGTTCGTATCATTGCTCAGCAGTGAAATTTCATTCTCAACTTTTCCGAAAAAATTTCCGTAACTGCGGAATTTTTGTTCGTATAACGGACCTCGGTACTAAAATTCCCGTAAGTGTGAAATTCCGTATAAAGGGGTTCCGTAAAACGAGGACTACCTGTATTGTACTAGGAGCACTCAATATATTTTTCCCCATCCTTTTTTTCTTAGCTAAATAATAGGCCATGCGGCTGAAATGTCTTTTTGGCAGTAAGTTTGAACTTTCTGCGTTTCACATAACCGGATTTTTCCAGTTTGAACCTCCCCTCGTTGTATAAAACCGCTTTTAAACGCCCTTGTATAAAACCGATGGCTAACGCAGTTTCGAAAATAGCGTCTTACAGTGATGTGCGTCGTAAACAGTGAGCTGTTATCGAGTTCTTAACCGCAGAGAAGAAAACAGTTTGAAATAGTCAAAAACGTTTACAAAACGTTTACGGAGATGCTGTTGTTGATCGAAGCACAGTTGGACGCTGGTCTAAACGTGGAGATCATCAGAGAGAGGGAGAGCCAGCCTCGATGATGAGCAACGCAGCGGTCGCCCGGTATCGGCTGTGACATCTCATACTGTGCAACGTGCTAACAGCATCATTCGATCAAATCGGCGCGTCACATACAAGGAGCTATCACTGGAGCTAGGAATTAGTGAAGGAAGTGTGAATACGATAATTCAGCAACCGGGATACTCAAAAGTGTATTCATGATTTGTTCCTCGCCAACTGACTGGAGACCACAAAGCCCAAAGAAAAGAAATTGCTTTTGAGTCGTTGTTCGATACAAAACAAAAGGGGATGACTTCCTTTCACGAATTGTGACTGGGGATGAAACTTGGGTACACCACTTTGAACCTGAAACAAAACGCCAGTCCATGGAGTAACATCACGCAGACTCCCCACTCAAGAAAAAGTTCAAAATGGCTCCCTCTGCAGGAAAGGTTATGGCCACCATCTTCTGGCACATGAAAGGGGTGATTCTGATGGACATTATGAAGAAAGGACAAACAATCAACTCAGAGGCATATATTGCTACCCTACAGAGACTCCAAGACGTATAAAGCGATTTCGACTGGAGAGAAAACTGGAAGACGTCCTTCTTTTCACGATAACGAAAGACCACACAACAGTTTGCAAACAAGGGAGGCCATCACAAAAATGCGCTTGACTGTGTTACCCCATCCTCCATACAACCCGGATCTGGCACCTTCAGACTTCCATTTGTTTGGGCCAATGAAGGATGCTATTTGTGGAAGAAAGTTTCAGAGTGACGATGAAGTTGTTGAGGAAGTTAAGAGGTGGCTCCAGCGGAACCCAGCGGACTTTTACCAGCAAGGAATAAAGGCCCTTGTTTCGAGGTGGAGGAAAGCCGTAGAAAAAGATGGAGACTATGTGGAAAAATAAAAACTTGTAAAAATGGTATGTAACTACTTGTGTACAAAATTTCTGGACCTTACAAGGAAACATTCGAAAGAAAAAAAAAGGGTGGGGCAAAATATATTGGGTGGCCTTCGTATTATGTTTCGCAGATGACAAAGATATGTAGGGAAATAGTGAATGAAGGTGACAAGAAATTTATTAAACGACATTGAAACATTATTTCAGTGGGCAGAGGACAACAATATGAAGTTCAACGAAGAAAAATTCTAACTTCTAAGATATGGTGATAACAAGGAGCTGCAGAATAAAAGGTACAAAACTTTGCGAGACAAACAGATAACACAAAATCCACAAGTCAGGGATCTTGGAGAAATAATGCTGTCGGATACAGAATTCAGAGAGCACTACAACATCAAAATTACAACGGCTAGAAAAATAATGGGAATCATCTGGAGAGCTTCCGCAGCAGAAAAGCAAAAATCATGCTCCATTGCTCGAGGGCAGCTAGAGGAATTCTGTGGGAGAAACCCTCGTCAAAGGCGCCGTTACTGCTACCCTGGTGCAAGAGTGAAGGATATAACTAATAGTTTTAACCATTTTACAGACGGAACCTCTGAGGACACAACGTATGTTATTCATGTCGGTACTAATAACGTTTTAAATTCTAGATCGGAAGAGCTGCTGGCTAGGTACAGGGACTTACTAGAGCGACAAAAGGAAAAAACTAATAAGACTGTTTTAACAGGTATACTTCCTCGAATTATCCAACGTAGCGATTTCTACAGCTAGACGACCTATATCAACAATAACCTAAAGTCTCTTTGCCAACAGGAAGGAGTGCATTTTGCAAATTTTTGGCACAGTTTCTACGGCAGAAGAGACTTGTTCCTCGGAGATGGACTTCATCTTAATGACGTTGGAGCTGCGCGTTTAGGAAGACTCTTTCATAATACTGTCTCTTCTTTTGAGGCTGCCGTAACTCGAACGGTCCCGGTGTAATTTCATCAAATTTCCCCTGCGCTCGCGAACGTGTCGCAATTACAAACAATTTGAAGGTTTTATCCTTAAATGCTCGTAGCCTACGAAATAAAATAAACGAATTTTTTTCTTTAATTGCTTGTAAAGACTATGATTTATTTGCGATAAATGAATCGTGGCTTAGCACTGAAACACGTGACTTTGTAGGGGAGTATCAAATTAGAGGTTATAGACTTTTTGTTAAAAACAGAATAGGTAGGCGAGGAGGCGGTGTTATGTTGTATATCAAAGATAATATTGCGAACGTTATAGAAGTAAAGCAAACAATTCCAGAACCGATAGATTCGACTATAGCAGAACTTAAATTAAGCGATTTCAAACTTCTTGTTGCGGTTATATATATGCCCCCTAATAAAACAGCTGATATGGATGAAGCGTTATATCGTGAACTAAAGAGAATAATAGGTAGTGAGCAGGCCTTAGTTATGGGTGACTTTAATTGCACCAACGTGAATTACGATACAATGCAGGGAGACGCGGAAGGTAATCGTTCAGTTAATTTTCTCGAGGATAGCTTTCTTATTCAAAAGGTTGGGGGAACCTACGAGGTTGGACAGTATTTTAGATTTAGTAATAACTACGGATGATAGGCTAATCTCGGATTTTCAAGTAATAGAACCATTAAGCAATAGCGATCACAATATGGTAGAGTTTGTCCTCTCACTAAGTCACTTGAAACCAGCTAACTTGACTAAAATTCCTAACTTCCAGCACGCAGACTTTTGTAAATTTCGAAATGAATTGTCACACGTCAATTGGGAAAACATAATGGGGATCTCCAACGCAAAACTAATGTGGGAATCGTTTGAAACAGTATTTAGGACTATAAATGAGGAATGTGTACCGTACAAAATTAAGCGTGCGAAAGTAAATAACAAGCCCTTGTGGTTTACTTCTAGAGTAGGAGATATTATAAAGAGTAGAGATAGGGCTTATAGGCTACATAAGTGTGATAAAGACAATTTGTGGTTACGAAACAACTACATACAGTATATCTAAGGCGTGAAGCGAAAAGTGTAATAAAAAAGTCCAAGCGCGAATTTTAAATCACCATAGCTCGTGACGGTAAAGAAAACCCCACGCGATTCTTTCAATACATCAACAATAAGAATCAGTGAAAAGCTTCTTGGGGCCGTTGAAAAATTTTAATGGAGAGCTAGTTTCTGAAAACAAGAAAATGGCTACCTTGCTAAATTAATTTTTTACGTCAGTTTTTACTACGGAAGTTGTAACGAATATCCCTACGGTCATAGACATAATACCCTTTGATAATGGTAATACTTTGGATAATATTGTGGTTAGTGAAGGGGAGGTAATGCGCTATATTGATAAAATGAAAATGCGTAAATCACCGGGGCCGGATTCCATATATTCCATACAACTAAAAGAATTAAAAGAAAGCATTGTTGTGCCGCTAACAAAGATTTTTAATGCATCTATTTCTGAGGGGTGCGTACCAGATAATTTCAAGTTAGCAAATGTAACACCTGTCTTTAAGAAAAGCGATAAAGGTGCGGCGGGAAATTATAGGTCAATCAGTTTAACGTCTGTTGTAGGTAAGCTACTGGAATCAATAATTAATTAGGGATCGTATATCGAACACTTAGAATTGCATAACTTGATTAGAAATAATCAGTACGGTTTTAGGCGAAACAAATCTTGCTTAACTAATCTTTTAGAATTTTTTCAAAACGTGGTTGAACCACCCGGGCTCCAGCGCTTTGCAGCGACTGCTCCGCCAGGTGGACCACCCGGTCGTGCCGTTTGACGCGCAAACGGTGGGTGTCCGAGCAGCTTTGCACGATGTGGCCTAAGAAATCATCCACATGACACCCCCACTCACAAGGTGGGGGGCCGCCCCGACCCCGACCCCGTGTCCACGCCCCTCTTTTTCTTAACTATCTCAATTCCCAGCATCAAACCATCAAGTTCACTAAAGAAGACGAATCTAACAACACCCTACCCTTCTTAGATATAACAATAACAAAACAAAATAATAAATACAGCACTTCCATATATCGAAAACCTACATGTACAGGCCTAGGCACTAACTACTTAAGCCACATTCCCTTAGTATATAAAATTAACAGCATTGAAATTTTAATCCACCGTGCTTATCAACTTTGTTCCTCCTACTTATCCTTCCACAACGAAATAGAATTCATTCACAGTTTCAGCATTAATAACTCTTTCCCGAAACATTTACTACAATCTTTAACCAGAAATTTTCTCAATAACATTTATCATCCCCCACCCCTTAAAGTCCCCACTGTTAAAAAAGATATACAATACTTTTCTTTTCCATAGTACGACTACATTAGTTATAAAATACAATCAGAACTTCGCCACCTACTCACCTATTTTTACCCTCAAATTAATCTTCAATTTGTATTCACCAATAATAATAGCATTAAATCATACCTCAACCATAAAGAAAAAAAAACCCAGCCCTTTGTTTCGTCCACCGTTTACTGTTTCAACTGTACTCGCTGCAAAGCAAGTTATATTGGCAGCACCATTCGCCATTATCAAACAAGAGTGGACGAACATCACGGCATTTCTACCAGAACCTCACAACCTTTAAACAAACCATCGAAATCAGCAATAAGAGATCGTTGCCACCTCCACAATCACCCACTGCTCCCCACCAATTTCAAAATTATCAATTCAGCATACCAACCAACCGACCTCCGCATCCTCGAATCCCTATACATTCTTAGTACAAAACCAATCCGCAACGACTACAGTTCTGCCTTCAACTTAAACATAGCTAAATAATTCTTCTGAACTATTATTGCGCCACCACTCTTCGACTTCTAACATGGCTACTTCAACAGTCAAACCATTCCCAACCTTCATACAATTAGATTACCCCCCCCCCTCCCTCGTACAATAACCGGTAAGTTTTTATTTTCAATATTCGTTTCACCCGATAACATTCATTTATATATCTTACCGCTACGACAAGGTAAAAATTACAACCTAGCGCATATTTCAACACCCAAGGGAACGCATAACACTTTCGTGACTTCTATTGAAGCTGTTCAGGGTTTGAATCATGGTGGGGCAAACTTTGCATAATGCAAAAATCGTGATCGTGCTTAATTAATATTCAATCTATAGAACCCCAGTATTATATTAGAGATATTTGAATATATGTGTGTATATTTTTTTTTTTTTTTTTATGTTCAGGAAGAACCGATTCGCCTCTATTTAAAGGGCATATCTCAGCGGAAAAACAAAGAAAAAGGGAGAGGAAAGACAGAGGAAAAAGAAAGGGTGGAGGGGACAGTCGAAGTGGAAAAAGACCAAGGATGACAAGGACTGCAGGGTCGAGCCCCATCATCCTTGGGTGCTAGGGCCGGGAGGGCGCACGTGAAACCTCCAGGAACAAGCACGTACAAACGAGCACAAAGAGCACTCAAGAGCACGAGCTTAGAACCCCCTTGCGGGGATATGTGTGTATATATATGTATATATATATATATATATATATATATATATATATATATATATATATATATATACTGTATATTTTTTTTTTTTCCGAAAAGTTATAGTCGTATATTTTCATGCTAGTTCACTTAAAATCCTTATGAAATTTAGTTGTGTTTTACTTGTTAGTCATTTAATGAACGAGAAATATCGCATACTAAGTTATACCAATCTGGTTTTTGTTATAGTTAACAATATTTTAAGTTGTCTATCAATATTTACATATTCTCTTGTGCACGAGTTTATAAATACATTAGATTTCATTGTAAAGTGGCCCAGCAGCAGAACATTCTAGAAAATTTGTCACTAGAAGCATCTTCAACTTCAAGAAAATCCCTGAGTGAACGTTTTCGGTAGTTTACGTTGGTCAAAGTATAAAACGTGAATGTTGAATACTGTTTCATCATCAGTCCACCATGGGCAAAGGGAAAGAGCTGTCTCAGGATCTTAAAGATATAATTATTGTTTTGCATAGCGTTGGAAAGCCTGTTAGAAAGATTGGCGAACAACTTGCTTTGTCTTTTATCTCGGTTTCAAACGTCATTCTTACGTGGAAGCGCCTTGGAATTACCAAACCACTTCCTCGTAGTGGACGACCACGAAAGATTCCCAACCGTGCTGTTCGTAAAATCATCAAGGACCCAAGACATTCTTTGAACCAAATTGGAATCGATGTTTATCTCTCTACTACACGCAAGACACCGAACAAAAATGGGTTCTTTGGACGAGTTGCAATGAGAAAACCACTGCTCAAGAAAGCTCATCATAGTTCACAGGGGTGCTCGTTTAAAGTTTGCGAACGACCACCGACCATCATGGAATTGACAACTGAAAGATGATGCTGTGGACTGATGAGACCAAGATTAAAGATTTTAGCTACAAAGATCAACGATATGTCTGGAGGGAGTCTGGTAAAGTATCTAAAGAAAAAACATACCCATGGTCAAACATGGTGGTAGCAGTGGTTTCAGTGTTTCAGGGCTCGGTAAAGTGATGGAAATCGACGGGCCAAATCGACCAAATATCCAGAAATCTTGAAGAAAATATCATGCCTTCAGTTCGTCAGCTCTCCATGGGTCGCAATTTTATTCTAAAGCAGGACAATGATCCGAAACACATAAGCAAATCTACCAAGGCATGGCTGAAGAAGAAGGAATGGAAGATTTTGGAGTGGTCAAACTAGTCACCAGATCTCAGTTTGATTGAGCATTCGTAGTTTGACCCCAATTTATACATGGAGGCCAACTCTCTCTATCAGCCCAGCAGCACATTAATCATCTATACTAAAGCATTTGTTCAGCAATAATTTCACATTTTTCTATTATGGGTTTGCATTTTGTCTTAGTTTATTCATTTTATGGGGGTTATGTCTAATGAATCTATTGTTTCCGAAATTCTTTTATGTTTTTTTTTAACTGTCGAGCAAAATACAAGTTTTCATTAGGTTTTCAAGTGTACTTAAACTTTTTCGTACAACTCTCTCTCTCTCTCCTCTCTCTCTCTCTCTCTCTTCTCCTCTCTCTCTCCCTCTATATATATACATATATATGAATGTGAGAGAGCGAACATAGATTAAAATATCCGTTTATTTTCATGTATTTCTATAACAATAAAACATTCTTTCATTTTTTCGCAGAATGTAGATACAAATTATTTGATATGAAGAACATAGAGAGAGAGAGATAACAGATGGAAGGAATAAACCTCTCTCTCTCTCTCTCTCTCTCTCTCTCTCTCTCTCTCTCTCTCTCTCTCTTTGTGATAGCTTTTCTTTCTTTCTACTCTGTCCTCGACAAGTCCCTTCATAGTTCATTTTTTCTTTATATCCTCTGTGTCCGTTATCACTTCACCTGATATTCATTTCTCCTTCCCACTTTCCTTTCGCTCTATTTGTTCCATTCTTTCTCTCTTTCCCTTGCATTTTCCCTTCCATTCCCTCCTTTTCTCCGCTTCTCCTAAGTTAAGGCCTCCCCGTGTCAATTACCTTGATATAAGCGAGTTAAAAAATTGATGATGTGGACAGAGGAACGCAGAAGCAGCCAAGGAAATAATTTCCAAAAAGGAAAGCACCCGACGATAAAAGTCAATCAGACGAATTTATTAACCGTTTCGCACCGACGACAAATTGCCGTTTGGCGACCTGTACCGAGCGTCAGGAAGAGAGAGCTTTCATTTTGTTCTCTGTACGTTAATACGTCCTCTTTAAAGAATTATATTCGTCCTGATATTCATTCGTCCTTTGTATGTGGCGGATGGGATGCAAAGCAGAATTAGAGTATTTTGGGTCCTACGTGTCGGTAAATGCTGTTGATATTTAGACTGTTTACAATAGGTTCATTTTGTATATGCATTTTCAGCATGGTTTCTTATCCGATCACTGGAGAGAGAGAGAGTGAAAGAGTTGGCGCATATTTAAGCATTCAATGTAAATTTTATTCGGTAATTGCAAATTATATATATATATATATATATATATATCAAAGCTATTGACTTCTCCTTAGGGAACCGGAGCTTACAGATGAAAAGAAGGATCAACACAACGGCAAACATTTTCATTTATTTGTACATCAGACGTTTCGACAAATCTTTTGTCATCATCAGTGAGTTAAGTCTTAAAACCTTAAAACAAAATTGAAAAGTGAAAGTTACATCAATACAATATTAAACCATTAAAATTAAAACCTTAAAGCAAAATGAAAATTGCATCAATACAAAATTAAAACATTTAAATTTCATCACTATAAAAACTAAAATTAAATTAAATTTCATCACTATAAAAACTAAAATTAAATTACCTCAATAGGTAAATACACAATGTTTACATCCACCTCCATACTTGGCAAAGTCTAAGGAACACTAGGTGGTCAGAGGATTAGAAAGGGTATATCTGTGAAAACGGTTGGTTAGTCAAAAGAGTCGTAATTTGTAGGATGAGCTATTATTATTAAGGGAGGGTTTGTTTCTATAGATGTACAAAGATTCTAAAATTCGGAGTTCTGTAAGGTTATTGGATCTAGTTAAAATTTCAAACTGAGTTTTGTGAAGGGGATGGTCGTTTTCATTACTGTGGTTTCTAATTGCGGATTGTGGAGGGCTACTGAGGGGACGGTTGGTACGGACTGACAAGCCCAAATGTTGAGAAAGGCGCACCTCCAGTTGGAGTTGAGTGCTGCCAATATACGCAGCCTTACAGCTGTCGCACGTGTATTTGTAAACAACATTGGGGCATACAGTTTTGGGGAATTCATCTTTGAACTTTAAAAAATTTGATAATTTAAGTGGGTTGACGAAGGCGAATCTAAAATTTATTTGGGGATAACTAGACTTGAGTAGTTTGGACAATTCACCTCGAATACGCAATGATAAATAACCATAAAAAGGTAATTTAATATATCTGGTTTCTTTTTGTACTGTAGTTACGGGGAGTTTAGTATCAAAAGTGTTATTTAAAAATTTCTTTAATTGGTTATCGAATAGATGAGAAGGGTAGTAATTGTTAATAAAGTACTGTTTTAAAAATTTAAATTCTTCGTTTAACGAAAAGTAATCCGAACAAATACGGTAACTTCTTGTTAATAATGTTACTATAGCACTAATCTTATATTTATAAAACATACAACTTAAATAATTGGTTCCCAAGCCAGTAAAAGTTTGTTTCCGAAATAGTGAAGTATGGAACTTATTATGGGCCCGTTTAACTAAAACATCCAGGAAAGGTAAACTATTATTTGTTTCGTTTTCACACGTGTACTTAATATTACTATGTTGTTTATTAAGATAATCAAGAAAAAGTTTTACGTGTGAAGGATGGTTAAATATTAAGAAAGTGTCATCCACGTATCTTCTGTAATATATGGGTTTAAAACTACTAGGACAATTTTCAACCAAATTTCTTCGTAATGGCAAAGAAATGCATTTGCTAGTGTTGGGCTTAACGGGGAACCCATAGCTACCCCATCAATTTGGCTGTAAAGGTTGCTATTAAATAAGAAAAGATTATCAAAACACACTATTTCGAGAAGGTTTTTAAATTGAGTCTGAGTGAGGCCATTAATAAGAGTATTATCAGTAGTGAATAACTTATTTAGTATGATATTTAATGTTTCTTTTAACGGGACATTAGTAAACAATGACGAGACATCAAAACTGGCCATAGTAAGAGAATCGGCATGATTGATCTCTTTTATCTCTTTAGCAAAATCAAACGAGTTGTTAATAGAATAATCATTAAAGGTGAGTTTTGAAAGCAAGGGAACGAAGAATTTGGCTAAATTATAATTGAATGTACCACATGCCGAAAGAATAGGTCTTAGTGGGAAATTTGGCTTGTGGACTTTAGGTAAACCATATAGAATTCCTGGATTAGAACCAGAAGCAAATAAAAAATTGTATGTATTGTCAGCAATAATATTACTATTTTTTAATTTACGCAAACACCTATTAAGTTTATCTTCGAGTTTTAGTAATTTAGACAGAACATTCTCTTTTACCCTTTTAAATTTAGACGTATCCGACAAAATTGTCTCCATTCTATTTATGTAAACTGTTGAATCAATCAGCACTACTCCTTTACCCTTATCCGGTTTTGTAATGATGACAGAGTTATCCTTTTTCAAATTATTAAGAATTTTAAAATCTTGCTTATTAAAGAGGGGAGAAAACACCTTATGGGGTTTAAAATTATAAAAATTCTTAAAAGAGATGCTCTCCACTTGTCGGATACGTCTAAATTTAAAAGGGTAAAAGAGAATGTCCTGTCTAAATTACTAAAACTCGAAGATAAACTTAATAGGTGTTTGCGTAAATTAAAAAATAGTAATATTATTGCTGACAATACATACAATTTTTTATTTGCTTCTGGTTCTAATCCAGGAATTCTATATGGTTTACCTAAAGTCCACAAGCCAAATTTCCCACTAAGACCTATTCTTTCGGCATGTGGTACATTCAATTATAATTTAGCCAAATTCTTCGTTCCCTTGCTTTCAAAACTCACCTTTAATGATTATTCTATTAACAACTCGTTTGATTTTGCTAAAGAGATAAAAGAGATCAATCATGCCGATTCTCTTACTATGGCCAGTTTTGATGTCTCGTCATTGTTTACTAATGTCCCGTTAAAAGAAACATTAAATATCATACTAAATAAGTTATTCACTACTGATAATACTCTTATTAATGGCCTCACTCAGACTCAATTTAAAAACCTTCTCGAAATAGTGTGTTTTGATAATCTTTTCTTATTTAATAGCAACCTTTACAGCCAAATTGATGGGGTAGCTATGGGTTCCCCGTTAAGCCCAACACTAGCAAATGCATTTCTTTGCCATTACGAAGAAATTTGGTTGAAAAATTGTCCTAGTAGTTTTAAACCCATATATTACAGAAGATACGTGGATGACACTTTCTTAATATTTAACCATCCTTCACACGTAAAACTTTTTCTTGATTATCTTAATAAACAACATAGTAATATTAAGTACACGTGTGAAAACGAAACAAATAATAGTTTACCTTTCCTGGATGTTTTAGTTAAACGGGCCCATAATAAGTTCCATACTTCACTATTTCGGAAACAAACTTTTACTGGCTTGGGAACCAATTATTTAAGTTGTATGTTTTATAAATATAAGATTAGTGCTATAGTAACATTATTAACAAGAAGTTACCGTATTTGTTCGGATTACTTTTCGTTAAACGAAGAATTTAAATTTTTAAAACAGTACTTTATTAACAATTACTACCCTTCTCATCTATTCGATAACCAATTAAAGAAATTTTTAAATAACACTTTTGATACTAAACTCCCCGTAACTACAGTACAAAAAGAAACCAGATATATTAAATTACCTTTTTATGGTTATTTATCATTGCGTATTCGAGGTGAATTGTCCAAACTACTCAAGTCTAGTTATCCCCAAATAAATTTTAGATTCGCCTTCGTCAACCCACTTAAATTATCAAATTTTTTAAAGTTCAAAGATGAATTCCCCAAAACTGTATGCCCCAATGTTGTTTACAAATACACGTGCGACAGCTGTAAGGCTGCGTATATTGGCAGCACTCAACTCCAACTGGAGGTGCGCCTTTCTCAACATTTGGGCTTGTCAGTCCGTACCAACCGTCCCCTCAGTAGCCCTCCACAATCCGCAATTAGAAACCACAGTAATGAAAACGACCATCCCCTTCACAAAACTCAGTTTGAAATTTTAACTAGATCCAATAACCTTACAGAACTCCGAATTTTAGAATCTTTGTACATCTATAGAAACAAACCCTCCCTTAATAATAATAGCTCATCCTACAAATTACGACTCTTTTGACTAACCAACCGTTTTCACAGATATACCCTTTCTAATCCTCTGACCATCCTAGTGTTCTTAGACTTTGCCAAGTATGGAGGTGGATGTAAACATTGTGTATTTACCTATTGAGGTAATTTAATTTTAGTTTTTATAGTGATGAAATTTAATTTAATTTTAGTTTTTATAGTGATGAAATTTAAATTTTAATTTTGTATTGATGCAATTTTCATTTTGCTTTAAGGTTTTAATTTTAATGGTTTTAATATTGTATTGATGTAACTTTCACTTTTCAATTTTGTTTTAAGGTTTTAAGACTTAACTCACTGATGATGACAAAAGATTTGTCGAAACGTCTGATGTACAAATAAATGAAAATGTTTGCCGTTGTGTTGATCCTTCTTTTCATATATATATATATATACACACACCAATTCATTTACTGTATATAGATCCCTGCTGAAGTAAATTAATCACCCTTATAAGAGAAGTAAATTTTATTAAGACATATCACTCATTTTAAAATGAAGACAAAACCGGAAAATCAGGTGGTTGGTATTGAGTAACTTTTCAGCGAACTTCATGAAGGACTGTATAGGACACGTCTTGGCAAAGGGGTAATAATAATTTTTGTATTGTGGCTTGCGGTCAAAATTTTGTGAAAGTTCAGTTTAAGTTTCTTATAGTTTGGCGCATCCATATATAAGAATAGAAAAGTCTTCTTTTTCGTATATAGTTTACGATCAAAGGGTTCCAAAACGTGCTCAGCCGAGTTCATTTCAAGGCTTGTTGGTCTCTCAGGAAAAAACTTGCATCCCCTTTCTGATTATTCCCTTGAGGGGTTATTTTTGAGATGTGACACGCGCCACATTCCCTTCTACTGTATATACTGTATGTATTTAACTGCAAGGTACCTTCTTAGAAGAACGAGATGACATGATTCTCATGAATCATATTCAGCAGAAATAATATGTAGTTCGATGAATATGAATCAGTTTTCCAGTATTCCAAATCGCTGTTCACATTCTTACACTTAAACCACCATTTCAATTGAGTAACAACTATGATTCCTGAAGTGATTAGTTATGCGTTTACCATACACTCATGGGCAGTCATTCGACGTGAATTTAATTAAAATGAAAGTAGTTCCGCAGGAAAACAGAACTAAAAATGCCATAGGTCTGTGTATCATCTCCCCGGGATATGTTAATTTTCTCTTGACACTAGCAGTTGTATGAGGTTATATGGCTAATATTCAGTTTCGGAAACACCAGTTTTCGGTCATCCGCCCATTTTACCCATCGATAAAAATCTGGTGTCCCTGAAACTGAATATGTAATGGTATGATGCTGAGCTGTTTGTTGTAACAAACTGACATTATTTGAGAAGTGTACAAGCCTCGTGAGTGAGCTGGATTTCAAGAGGTGAGCAAAGCGTCTTTATCTTCGTTCTTTAATCAGTTTAACTCCAAACGGTATAGGTTCAGTTTTATTGTGGTATCAGGAACTCCAGGGAAAAAAATAAAAACTCCAGGGTGAATAAAAGATGTGCTCATTGACCAAGGAAAAGGGACAAGAAAACTGTACTGCAGTGCAACAAATGCTACAAACCAATGTGTCCTGATCACAGCAATAGTTTGTGTGACATGTCTGGAAGATAATGATTAGCAGTCATTTGTACATTCATTTGTACTTTCTCAGAATACAGACAATTTTTATTTTTTCCTTGGGGTTCCTGATACCCCACCTATACTTTCAGGTAATAAAACTGGACCTATATTGTCTAGGGTTAAGTATTATTAATACTGTGAATTAGGTTATCTGCAGTTCCAAGATTCTGAACTATATTCTTCTCACTCTAGACAACAGTTTGATTGTCATTTATGAGACCACATCTCGAGTATGAACTATACAAGACATCTTGCGTGATCCACAATCAATTTTGACATATGACACATTCTGCACCTGAACTCAGGTCTTGCACGGAAAGCAATTGTTGCAGCAATTTTTCTGGGGATACCGATTTCATTATATATATATATACTTACTTTAGGTGCATACTTTAGGTGAGTTCGAACGACGGTTCAGGATCGACCTATTGTCGACTCCTCTGCAGCATCCCACCTTATTTGTTGGGATTTGGTGAAGGAGGGAATTGCTGTCTGATCTCCTCCTGCTCTCGTAGCCAGCCACGCATGGCTGGTCAGGGACTTTGCACAGGAATCTGTCCAGCTGGTTCTTGAAGTTATTCAGGTCGGTGTGCTGGAGATTCCTCACTTCTTTTGGTAGGACATTGAAAAGTTTTGGGCCACGTATTCTGAGGGTATTTTCCATCCTCGTTTTCATGGCTCCTTGTCCCACCAGCTGGGACCGTACAAAATCTGCCTCTTCTCTCATTCCAGTTTGTTTCTATTTCATTTCTAAGGTGAGGGACAGAGCCCTCAAGTATTTTCCATATGTATATTATTGTGTACCGCTCGCGCCTTCTTTCGAGAAAGTAGAGTTTCAGTGATTATAGTCGAGACCAGTCGTCTTCACCTTCCGTTTCTTCTACCTTAGATGTAAAAGTCCTTTGTATAGCTTCAATGTTCGCAATGTTCCGTTTTCTGTATGGGCTTGTGAGTACTGAGCAATACTCAATTATTGGTAGGACTAGACTCTTCCATAATTTGAGCATGATGTTTGCTTTTCTGCTGCGAAAGCTCCTCCAGATGATTCCCATTATTTTTCTAGCCGTTGTAATTTTGATGTTTTAGTGCTCTCTGAATTCTGTATCCGACGACATTATTACTCCAAGATCCCTGACTTGTGGATTTGGTGTTATCTGTTTGTCTTCCAGAGTTTTGCACCCTTTATTCTGTAACTCCTTGTTATTACCATATCTTAGAAGTTGGAATTTTTCTTCGTTGAACTTCATATTGTTGTCTTCTGCCCACTGGAATAATGTTTCAATGTCGTTTTGTAATCTTTCTATGTCACCTTCGTTCAATATTTCCTTGCATATCTTTGTGTCATCTGCGAAACATGATACAATACTGTCATTGATATCTGCATCAATATCTGCAATCATTATTATGAACAGCAAGGGAGCTAGTACTGTCTCTTGTGGGACAGAGCTCTCTACTTCCAATTTTTGAGTGAATATTCAGTGTACACGGTCGTATGTCTCTTTAAGTGGTGAAATAGTGGTGTATGTTGAAATAAAGCATATAAAATCAAAGAAACTTATTCTATACAGCGTTTTTTCCCCGAGTGTTTTCTCTCCGGGGAAATCTAACTGCCCATCGCAGGGGCGGATCCAGACATTTCAGTGAGGGGGAGTGCAGAGAAAAAAGGGCATTCACTATATAACAAAAAGGGCACAACTGTATATATTTTCTTGAATAATCACTTGGTTCAATGAGCGAGTGCAGTATCAATTTTATTGTTTTATTAGATATCAGTCTTATTCAAATAGACATAATGAAAATCACAATTTCTGACCAAACGGACCAGAATATTAATGGCTTATCAGTAAACATACCTACCTGTCTTTTATTTGTAACGGCTGAAAAAAGGGCACCTTAAGATATTGAGGGGGGTCCGGACCCCGCCGACCCCCCCCCCCTAGATCCGCCCATGCATCGAAAAGCAATATCCCTCAGTTATCCCCCGCGGTACACTCCCGTGAACCAATCAGTGAGAATCTACAGCGTGCCACATCCCCCATTCCCCACTCCCTGGAATAACGGAAAAAACTTTCCGTCCCTCATTTCTAAAGTCAAATCAAGTACCTCACTTAATTAATTACCCTTTTGAATTAATATTTCGTGCACAATCATTTACATACTATTACAAACATGGCAATGTCAAATAAATTCATACAACCCTGTGGATACTGTAAAAAAGAAACAGATGAATCAATGACAATCCGCTGCACCCTTTGCCAGTCCTTAGTCGAATTTCAATGCCTGAGATGGAACGATGAAGAAATCTCTCTTATAACAGGCGCTAAACAATTGGACGGAATCAAGTTCTTCTGCAAAAGCTGCATAATCGAAATAAACTCGTTTACAGTCTTTAAAGCAGAACGAGACTATGAGGAAAAGGCAAAAGAGGAATTTATGAATAGCGAACAGAGAAAAAAATAGAAGGAACAAAGATAGTACAAGAGGAAACTGCGAAAAATGAGCAGGCAAACAAAACAGAAAAAGCGAGTAAACGGGAAGCAGAAATAAAAGAAGCACCAACAGAGGAAACAGAGGCACAAAACCAAATCCAAAGCTTTCAAACAAAGGACATTAGCAGCAATAGGAAAAAACAAGTAGACAATAAAGAAATAAAACTGAAACCACCAAAAAACAAAGGCCCCAAGTAAAAATGGAGAAGAACCTATATGTAAATACTATGTGAAAGGAATTTTCAGATAAAGGGGGTACAATGTATTTACGAACACCCTCCCTTGATCAACTACTTCTACAATAGTGGTTACTGCAAATTCGGTGGAAAGTGTGCAAATTCTACCATCCGGACATTTGAAAAACCTGCGCGACATATGGAACCTGCCAGTATGGGAGAAAATGCTACTACCATCATCTCCCGACAAGTTCAAAGGACAAAGGACAAGTTTCAAATGACAACAGGAGGAATGTGAGGAAAAAATATGCACACAAATAGCAAACAAAACTCTTTAAACACAAATAGCAAACAAAGTTTTTTTCAACATCTCGGACACAATACGGCTGCTAAGTCTTATACAGCACATGCAGCTGACACAGCTGTGAACCCTCGAACCGGACCGCTTCGTGGCAAGAAACTACCAGAACAGGTAGGCGGGAACGGATCCATCTCGGAGGACCACAAAGCTACAAAACATGCGAAACCAAAGGACAACGAACTTAAAATGCATAAGGGGTAATGCAAAACAAAGAACATAAACATTGTCCTAGCAAATATTCAAGAAATAAAACCGAACTCACGGAACAAAGTTTCATATCTGAAAGGTTTTATGGCTGAAACAAGAGTGGACATCGCATGCCTCACGGAAACACAGCTTAAAGATTGCCAAGGAAACTGCGATAACTGCGAACACTGTATCGATAAGAAAGAATTGCATATCGATGGATTCAACTTACTAAGAGCGGATAGAAAAGCGAGACGTAAAGGTGGCTGTGCTATTTGCATACATGAGAGGCATATGACAGAGACGGTAATAAGTAAATCCAACAGCTTCGTGGAAACCCTTGCAGTGAAAATAGAGAAACTAAACGTGGTACTGATAGTCATCTATAGACCTTCAAACTCTCCAACTGAAAATTTTTCGGATGCCATTGATGATATCAGAACCCTAATTCCGTAAACTCTCCATCCCCTAATATAATACTCTGCGGCGATTTAAATTTCCCTTTTATAAAATACAAAGAGGTGGGTAAAAATATATTTATACAGAAGATAAGGGGGGCACAAGAGAGGACCAGGAGCAAGCAAAAATGCTGATGGCTCTCACAAACGAGTTTATGCTGATACAGGAGATAACAGAAAATACCAGAAAAAATAACTGCCTCCATCTGATATTCACGAATAACACGAACTTGATTGCTGATATAAAAATAATCCCAACTATTATCTCAGACCACACCATAATCGAGTTATCAACAAATATGGCGATAACATTAAAAGACAATACACATTAGGGTGGATCGATTTTACATTGTTTTCGATTTCCATATTCTAATAGAGACAAACACTTGCGCATGCATGAGAAAATAGCCTCTGCAAAATCTTAGCTTAATAGGTAATCATCTTCTGCCCCCGGCAGAGCGATGAAAATCATATTTTAGTAGTCAAAAACGTATTTTAAACCCTAGCCTAGAGTCATAAAATTTTGCGTGTGTGTTATTTCATGCCTAAGCAACGATATAAATGCTATGGGAAATATATAAATGCATTATTTAAGACAAAGAGCCGATCTGAAAATATGTATATATACATATTTTCAGATCGGCTCTTTGTCTTAAATAATGCATTTATATATTTCCCATAGCATTTATATCGTTGCTTAGGCATGAAATAACACACACGCAAAATTTTATGACTCTAGGCTAGGGTTTAAAATACGTTTTTGACTACTAAAATATGATTTTCATCGCTCTGCCGGGGGCAGAAGATGATTACCTATTAAGCTAAGATTTTGCAGAGGCTATTTTCTCATGCATGCGCAAGTTTTTGTCTCTATTAGAATATGGAAATCGAAACAAATGTAAAATCGATCCACCCTAATACACATACGGAAGGAAGAAGCAAATATGGGGCTTTTAACTTAAACTCCAAGACTATAAATCAGCTCACACAGGGCCCTAATAGAGTGGAGAACAGTTTTAGAGAATAAAACAACGGAGGAATACTAACAACCTTGGAAGAAAAGACGCTTAAAATTTTTGAAAAATATGCTCCGAAAGCACATCCAAAAGGAAAGAGGAAGTGGCTAGAGAGGCAAAAGAGAAGAATATTCCGCAAAAGAAAGAGAGTAGCCCCGAAGTTAGCTAATTGCGAAGAAAACAATGCCAGGAAAGTAATACAAGAAAAACTGGAAAGTATCGACAGAGAAATACAAACTCTGATTAAGGGCCATACAGAGAGGGAAGAGGAAAAGGCGGTAGAAGCAATAAAGGAAAATCCAAAATACTTGTATAGCTATGCGAAAGGAAAACAAAAATGCGCGCTACCATCGGGCCCTTCAGGAAAGGAAATAATGAACTAATAGGCGATCTAAAAGAAATATCTGAAACATTGAGAGCCCAATATGAATCAGTCTTCAGTACCCCAAAAAGTGACAAAGCAATATTTGATATAGATGCATTCTTCGAAGAGAAATTGCAAGGAGAATGCATAAGAGTTTCATTTTACCCCAGAAGATGTAGCGAGAGCTATAGGACAAATTAAATCACATTCAGCTGCAGGTCCGGACAAATGGAAAGCACTACTGATTAAAAACTGTAAAATTGAAAGAGCGACACCCTTATAGTGGATATGGAGAAGATCCCTAGACACTGGGGAAATACCGAGCATCTTGAAAAGAGCGAACATTGTCCCTATATATAAAGGAGGGGATAGATCTCAAGGAAAGAACTATAGACTAGTCATTGACGCCCCACCTCACCAAAATAGAATAGTCAGTGAGAAAATCTATGACTTCTTGGAGACACTGCAAAGATTCAACGAAAATCAGCATGGATTCCGATCAGGAAGATCATGCCTATCACAACTTATAAAAATACCCTAGATGCACTTGAAGCAATGACAACTATGATGTCATATACACGGATTTTGCTAAAGCTTTCGACAAATGCGATCATGGTATAATAGCGTATAAAATGAAACATATGGGAATAACAGGCAAAGTAGGAAAATGGATCTACAACTTCCTCAGAGAACGTCAACGGGTCATCAAAATTCAAGGTGTATCATCATCAGAATCAGAAGAACGCAGCTCACTACCACAAGGTACAGTACTGGCCCCACTCCTCTTCATTATCATGCTAACAGACATAGACAATGGAGTAAACAGCAACAGTATAGTAACATCCTTTGCAGACGATACAAAGATCAGCAGAAAAATCAGCGATGCAAATGAAGTGGAGGCCTTGCAGAGGGACACGAACAAAATATACAAATGGTCAGAAGACAACAATATGACTTTTAATACCGAGAAATTTCAGCTCTTGAGATATGGTAGAAATGAGGAACTTAAACAGACTACATATTATGCTCCAGATAGACAGGAAATTCAGAAAAGCATGAAAGTGGTCGACTTGGGGGAAATAATGACTGATGATGTCAAATTCGAGACAGAAAATCAGATAGCGATAAAAAAAGCAAAAAGAGTTGCGGTACAGGTACTGAGAACGTTCAAAAAGAGGGACAAGACAGTAATGATTCACTTGCTGAGAATACTGATCATACGAAAAATTGAATACTGTTCAGTTTTGACGTCCCCGTATAAAAAGGAAGAAATTAATAAACTAGAAGAAACGCGGAGACATTTCACAGCCAAGATTGATGGCTGCAAAGAACTCAACTACTGGGAAAGACTACGTAAACTAAATCTGTACTCCCTGGAAAGAAGAGAGAGGTACACCATAAACTACATATGGAAAATGATCGTAAAACTGGTACCAAACCTCAAACTAAACCCAATTACCATTCAAACAACGCTAGAAAAGAGGAAAAGCAGAATGTGTAGTGTTCCCAAATTAAAGGCCCGACAAGGGACCTCCTGAACACTGAAGAAAAATAGCTTATTTGTCAGGGGGCCAAGACTTTTTAACCAGTTTCCAAAGAACCTCAGAAACGTCACAGGGGTCAAAGTTGAAAATTCCAAAAGAAGACTAGATGGCTGGCTCAGAACGCTATCAGATGAGCCGGGTGTACCTTGCTATGTGCGATGGAGAGCGCACGAGAGCAACTCGCTCCTCCATCAAGCCAGACTTAGAGGCGGGGCCACCAGCTTGACCTTCGAGTAATACCTTGTATTCCATGCATTAAAACCAAGCTCACCCTCTCGTCTATTGTTAATTTCGCAGCCATCCACTACTTAAAAGAAAAAAAATAATATATTATAGTAAACACTGAGAATTCCTATGATGCGCGACTTTTGGCCACTCTAATATATATATATATATATATATATATATATATATATATATATATATATATACAGTATATATATATATATATATATATATATATATATATATATATATGTGTGTGTGTATATATATATATATATATATATATACAGTGTGTGTGGTATGTATATATATATATATATATATATAATATAACGTAAAGAACGACGCTTGTATAGGAGAATATTCCGCGCAAGATGAGAGCGAGAGAACGAAACAAATGAAAAAATGAGGTAACCACCCGGGAATCGAACCCGGGATCTTCCGATTGCCGGTCAGATATGATAACCATTACACCACGGGCCTCACTCAATTAAATGCCGTAATTCCTCTACATACGCGCAGAAACCAATGCCCCAAGGGGGCACCTCCCGCATGCCGTACATTATATACATTTAAACTGCAAACACGCAGTATAATTAACGTAAAGAACGACGCTTGTATAGGAGAATATTCCGCGCAAGATGAGAGCGAGAGAACGAAACAAATGAAAAAATGAGGTAACCACCCGGGAATCGAACCCGGGATCTTCCGATTGCCGGTCAGATATGATAACCATTACACCACGGGCCTCACTCAATCAAATGCCGTAATTCCTCTATATAAATGTATATAATGTACGGCATGCGGGAGGTGCCCCCTTGGGGCATTGGTTTCTGCGCGTATGTAGAGGAATTACGGCAATCGGAAGGTCCTGGGTTCGATTCCCGGGCGGTCACCTCATTTTTCATTTGTTCGTTATTTCTCTTCCTCGTGTGCAGAACACTCCTCTATACTTACGTCGTTTCTATACATTAATATACTGCGTGGTCATTGCAGTTAAATGTGTATATTATATATATATATATATATATGCTGCAAACCCACAAGGAAAAGAAAAACGATTCCAAGGCCTTTCGTGTATTCAAAGCTACACCTCGTCAGGGAATGAAGTTAAAAGGCGAGAAGCCCATATATATATACAACGTACAGGAAAAACAAAACAATTAGCACATACTTAACAAGGGTTAATGAGAGGCAAAAGAAATTTTAACATGATAGGCCTTTGGCCTAATAATTTGGATGTGGACTTATTTCTTGGTAGGCTCAACAATTTAGCCCCATCTATTAAGTTTACAGTTGAAAAAGAAAATGAGGGAAGCCTACCTTTTCTTGATCTAAAAATTTGGAGATGCTCTAATCAGTTCAAATATGAAGTCTACCGTAAGCCTACTAATAATAACTCTTACGTGCATTTTTATTCTGACCATCATCCTTCGATTAAATCCTCTATTTTCTCTGCTATGTTTCTTCGAGCATTGAGAGTTGTCAGTCCTGAATTTTTAGATTCCGAGTTATGCAATATCATGAATATTGGTACTAAATTATGTTATCCTATTTCATTTTTAGATAACTGTCTTAAGAAAGCCAAGAATAGGTATTATAATAATGTAATTGTAAAGGAATTTCAGCGTAAAAATATCCTTAGCCTACCTTACCATGTTAATTTTCAATACCTTCCAACTGTACTTAAAGCAATTGGCATTAATGTAATCTTTAAGTATAATAATACTGTTAAATCACGCCTAATAAAGAATAGCCCTGATAATGTTGTTGGTTGTGTGTATTCGATCGGATGTACACAATGTAACTCAGTATATATAGGCCAAACCGGTAAAACGTTAGATATTAGGGTAAAACAGCATAAATATGCTGGATCCTGTCTGCTTTGCAGATAGCTGGTGAGGGAAGCTATATTTATGGGACCTCTTTGCGAGAGACCCGTTGCCCACGTCGGGCTTGCATCATGAAAAAGAAAAACTATGGTATTTGTCATTTACCATTACTTATTCGGACTATAGTGGATTTAATTATCCCAGAAGAGTTCCTTTTCCATGCACGGTTTGTGTGTATCATATATATATATATATATATACACAGTATATATATATATATATATAATATATATATATATATATATATATATTATATATATATACAGTATATATATATAATATATATATATATATACTGTATATATGCGCCTCGGTGTAGTGGTTAGCGTCGCTGACTACAAATCCATTGGTCCCGGGATCGAGACCCGGTGACGGCATTCGGCGCGCAGCAAAACCTAGCTGTTCATCCTTCCACACAATAAAGAAAGTGATTGGTAGATAAAGGAGTACCCTGCGTAGCCTCGTGGTTAAGACGCTGGGCTGCTGGTGCGGCGTGGTTCGGATTCTACGTTAAACTGTAGTTTTAAGGTGGAGTGAAAAGCTTGATCTTCGTCAGAATGAACAATTCGGGCGGAAGCAAAACCAAAGGTTAACTAAAGGTTCCACAGCGTAACAAAAGTCACGCACCAGATGGTAAATTATAGCCAGTATTCGAACAGGTAACCGTTAACTTTAAAATTCAAACATTCAAAAATCTTTATTCAAAAAAAGTATGCAAGTGACATGGTTTTTACAATTTTTACTCATAGATATTTGATATGACATAAATATACATTCACAGTACTCTGATCGGAATATGTCGTTGGAAGCATGAAGGCTTTTTAGGCAAAATTAATGACATTTAGTTTATTTATTACATAAAAAAAGTGAAAGGTGGCAAGTAATAGTAATAGTGATAACAAATAATAAAAATAATACCAACAATAATAATAATAAATACAATATAAAGTTTACAAAACGTTAAATAATTTTAAATTAAATGATTTATTGCATATTTAGTAGAAAACAAGGAAACATAAGAGGTGAGTGCCCCAGCTTTCTTTACTTAGCCTTATAAGGCTAACTAACGAAAATATCACAACCTAACCTAACCAATCGTTAGGTCAACTGTACGACCTTGACGATTGGTTAGGTTAGGTCGTGATATTTTTGTTAGTTAGCCTTATAAAGCTAACTAAAGAAGGCTGGAGTTTAATTATGTTTCAATGGCGGCAGTCAAACGGAAAAGATCCGAAAACAATGATGCTTAATAAGAAATATAAAAAAGAATATATTACGAAATTAACAGTGCTTAATCAAATAAGCATATTTTAAATAGTTGATTAACCCTTGAAAACACTTTCTGGTTTGATGTATACAGGATGCTCATTAAATGTTAATTATTGTTTCTCAGTTGTCTGCGTTGAACGTCTACGGTGGAAAAGAAAATAAGATTCGAGTGTGCCAAGATCAGCGTCAGCGTGCTCAAAAATGTTAAAAAAAAATCATGCACACAGCGAATCCAAAAGTGTTTCCAAGTTGGTGGTCATCAGTTCGAATGCTGACTGTAATTTACCATGTGGTGCGCGATTTTTTTTCCCTGAACATTTTAAGGATTTCATGAAATCCCTAGTTACACAGATTCCCTGCAATATATATATATATATATATATATATATATATATATATATATATATTGGTGTATGACTAAAGTATTCGTATGTCAACTAAAACTTTTGGATCACCTGAAGATCAGGGGCCCTAGCCTCAATTACCAAATGATATCTTCGTTAAAACTAACGAAAATATCACGACTTAACCTAACCAATCGTCAAGGGCGTACAGTTGACCTAAACGGGCATTCACTTTAATTTATTATTATATTTGGTACTGTAAAGCAAAAAACAAGAATACATGGGGCCCCTGATCTTCAGGTGATCCAAACTTTGACAGTGGTAAATCTTTGTTCGGAGCAAGTATAGTTTACGTTCCCCTGACGCAAAAGGGGATACAAACTACACTAAGATCTTTAGGAAACATTTTTTAAATGAATCGATCAAATTAAACGTTAAAACTAACGAAAATATTACGACTTAACCTAACCAATCGTCAATATGGTACCGGGTGAACCAAAAGTAGGTGGACAGTAAATGATAACGTTTATTTTGAGAATACATATACAATTATATTTAATTTTTTGTATACTATAATACAAAATAAAAAAAAAATTAACTTATACCAATACAATACAAAAGCACTGAAAATTTTATCAACGCAGGTGCTCAAATTGCTGTCCATCACAATTTACACAGCTTTGAAGTCTACCTTTCACACTTCGGCAAACATTTTTGCACAAGTTTCTTTGTGCATTAATTTCTTGAAATGCATCTCTGATGTAATTTTTCAAATCACCAACACTTCGTGGTTTTCGACTATAAACTTTGTCCTTGAGTACTCCCCAAAAGAAAAAATCCATTGGGGTAAAGTCAGGTGAACGTGCAGGCCATTCAATTTGACCTCTTCGGCCGATCCATTTCTCGGGAAATGTTTCATCAAGATACTCACGGACTGCTCTTGAATAATGTGGAGGGGCCCCATCTTGTTGGAAATAGAGGTCATGTGAATTAGGCTGTTGTTGTAAGTGTGGAACAACTTCATTCATTAGAATTTCGAGATACTTATCACCTGTGACTGTTCCATCAACAAAAATTGGTCCTAAAACACCAGAACTTGAAATACCACCCCAAACAGTGACACCAGGCTGGTTTAGTTGCTGCTCTAATGTTAAATGCATGTTCTCACTATACCAGTAAACACAATTATGTCGGTTAACATGACCTGATAATTTGAAAGAAGCCTCATCGGTCCACACAATGTTATCTAAAATTATAGGATTTCCTTCAATTTCGTTCAGCATGATCTCACTAAATTGCAGCCGCCTGTCTGGGTCATCCTCCAATAAGCCATGAATTAGCCGTGGACGATAAGCTTTCAACCCAATAGATTTCAGAATTCGTATAATAGAGGTTTGTGAAATGTCCAGTTCTGCTGAGGCTCTTCTGGTGGACTTTTTGGGACTGTGAACAAATGCTTCGGCAACAAGTTGCTTATTGTCCTCTGTGCAAACTGTTTTGGGTCGACCAGTTCTTGGGGCATTAAGAATTGAGCCAGTGGCATCAAATTTGTCACGAATGCGGTAAATGGTTTGTCTCTTTGGGGCTTGAGTACCAAATGTTTCAACCCATTTTGTTCTAACAGTTTCAGTATTTTGAGATTTCCAATACTCTTTTAACACCCATTTTCTGGCATCAGTATTTAGATTATTTGCCATTATGGGTTCTCTGAACTATCTGAAAAGAAAAAAGATTAAATTTAAATAAATTTAGTTATAATATTTAATATAATATAACACAAACACCATAGTTATAATGAACACCATAGTTATAATATAATATAACACAAACCCTATTCAACCTACTGTCCACCTACTTTTGGTTCACCTATATATGGTGCTCTTCCAATCTGTGCTCTACCGCGAAAATTTACATTCCAATACGTGATCTACCTTAGATTATTCGGATTAGCAGCAGGTACGTTAGTTAGCCTTATAAGGCTAACTAACGAAAATACCACGACTTAACCTAACCAATCGTCAAGGGCGTATAGTTGACCTAACGATTGGTTAGGTTAAGTCATGATATTTTCGTTAGTTAGCCTTATAAGGCTAGTTTCACGGTAGAGCACGTATTGGAATATGGTAGATCACAGTTTCGCGGTAGAGCACATATTGGAAGAGCACATATATATATATATATATATATATATATATATATTATATATATATATACACACACACATTGACGATTGGTTAGGTTAAGTCGTAATATTTTCGTTGGTTTTTAACGTTTTATTTGATTAGGTATACGCGGACAAAGTTGGGGAACGTAAACTACACTAGGATAATTTAGGGGAACATAAATTACACTAGGCACCACAGGGGGACATAAACTACACTTGCTCCCTTTGCTCTGAAATAAAAGCGGACAGTTACTATCTATTGAATATTATACAGCATACTTAATTTAATGTTGCTTTAATGCAAAAGGTTATTTAAAAAATTTGCGTCTTCACCTCCTTACACGTAATTCTTCCACACTCCTAAAAACTGCTACATGCAAGTTGTACACTTGTTGCGCAATTTTACGTAACCTTTATGTAACAATAAAATCGATGTTCATTTGTGTGACATTTTCAGCTTAATAAAAGTAAGACTTACCTGATATTCTATTCCGTAACTTTTTTTTATTTAATTTTTTATTCCTCTTAATTGTGTAACTTAGGTATAACATTTTAAACACTATGAAACTATAGGTTATTCCATATAAATATAATCTATAAAGTTGCATAGCTTGTATAATGTATAATATGCATATTAACCCTTTCTGTCCCAGCGATTCCATATGGCATCATCAACAAAAAGTATGCGTAATTTCCTCAGATTATCTTCAGTGATGCCTTATGACATTTGATTGTCACGATTAACTGTATAGCAACATCTGGCAGATAATTTTGGACATTGGCCTAAGCATTTAGAACCCAAAAAGAGATGCAGAAACTGTCTGAAGGTTTACTCTAGTTTAAAATGCAGAAAGTATGATGTACCATTATGTTTAACGAAGGACAAAAAATGTTTTAATGCATTCCATTCAAAGTAGTATGGTCTACCATCGTGTTTAACAAAGGACAAAATTTGCTTTTATTTGTTTCATTCAAAGTACCAAAGTTATGTTAGTTTTTCTTATTACTTGATAGCGCCAAATGGAATCATATAATTTCTAGTGTAATTAATTAAATTTCTAAACAAAGTTTCGTTTATTTTTCCATACCTATTTTTAACATTTTTAAATGTTACCACTTTTCTTTTAGCTCAAAACAATAATTTGGGACAGAAAGAGTTAAAAAACAGATTCCATTTCAAATAAAGTAACTGCAAAGATGATTTTCATCTTATGTTTCGTCCTTAAATGTTATTATGGGAACATGTGTTACATTTGTAATACATGTTTAGAATAACGTGTGTTACAAACTTTTCAAACAATAAAAGACTGTATGAAGAATGTATGTTGTTTGTTTGTTTGTTGGAATTAACCTTTTTGCGACGTATGACGGAGGAAGCTACAGCTTTACGTGAGATCCGAACCACGAGACAAGAGCTGCTACATAATCTGGACGTAGACGAGGGTCTCCCATCCAACTACCACCCAAACCCAATGACACTTAAATTGGCCGATCGACGAGGAGTGGTGTTACGACATTGGCCACGACGTAGCTCGGAGAATGTTTGAATAGTATTTTTTTCAGTTTACAAAGAGAGATGCAAAGATAATTGCTCTTCAGAAATTAATTTAAAGCGGATTGATTATGGCTCACATTATAATTAGGTATCCAGTATTACAAAACATTTTAATAGAGTGGAACATATTATGTCAGGTAATAAATACATAACAAAGTTTAGTTACTTAGAAATTTGAGCTTGAATTTATATATAAAAGCATCTTGGAGGTTCTCTTGACTTAAGTTTGATAACGTTTGGTGGGTTATCGTTAAAATTCATAATGTAAGTCTTTCTTTTCCATATTTTCAAAGGTTTTTTCTTTATAAAAAGTATTTCCCGATTCATAAATAAAGCTGAAGTAGAATTTTTTTTCATTTACAGTCAGTCATATGTAGGTCATATTGCAACATTATGTCAAACATGTTAAATCTCTAAAAATGTTCAGAAGTAAATCACAGGAGAAAAAATGTAGTCTTGAACGTGACAATGATAATGTTTTGGGTTGCTTATCATCCATCGTAACGGCGAGGGCCATGTAACAAAGGGGACCTCCAGCCTCACGTGGGATCTGAACCACCAATCGCTATTATCGTTTAAATGTAGAGGACGGTCATCATTCCAGCTAGTGAACACGTCTTTTAATGTTTATACAGCATATTTCTCTCTCTCGCATATATATATATATATATATATATATATATATATATATATATAGTTACGATAGAAGTGTTCTTCGGGAACCTTATCCTCAATAGGAATAAAGACGAGAGATACGACTCTAAACATTTATCGGCCAAACGTTTTGGTCCACTCAGGAGCCATCTTCAGTGACTACATGAAAGCATCTAAAGACAATCAAAATTATAACTAAAGTAAATACAAATGTCGGAAAATTCACTATACTAATTAAAACCTTACACAACAAGCAAATAGTTAAAAAATAGCTTAAAAAAAATTATCGGAATAGTAAGAGAACACAATATAAAAGTAAAACCCATTAAAAATAAAAAAAGCAAATATTTTTAAAATATAAAACATTTAAAAAAAATTTAAAAAAGGGAAAAACCTGAATGGTAAGAGTTACAAATAAGAATTGGAAAGAAAAGAGGAAAGGAGAAAGAAACTAAGTTACTGCGTTGTACTGAAAAGGTGTTAGTTGGTTGATTAGGAAGCAAGTAATTTTATCGAGGAAAGGCTATCGTTTAATTCTGGATTTAACTTCTTGATAAAAAGGGATTCTAAAATTTTGAGATCAAGAGAATTAAAAGCAGACGACAGAATTGTAAAAGAGTCCTGGGGGCACGGGTTGTCATGGGTCTCTGAATGATGCCGGATAGCAGAAGATACAGGAGTGGAAAGAGGGCGAGAAGTTCGATAAGAAAAACCCAAATGCTTCGAAATCCTAAGTTTTAACTGCAGGGCAGTCTGCCCTACATAGCGACTTTGGCAGGTCGCACATGTATATAGATAAATAACAAAGGATCTCAAAACTTGCAATGTTCCCTCTAAGGTGTGGCGTGTGCGCGCGCACACGCGTTGTGAAACCCGCGCACACAGCAAAATAAAATGCGCACAGGCTCAAGCGTATCATGAGTCACGACAGTAAATGAAGTAATTTAAAAAATATACCGTCACACAAGGTCTGACCATTTGCATCAACATACTCTATAGTCGCTCTTTTAAGTATGATATTAACCCCTTCCGCCCGACTTCGCCGACGTCCGCGCAATTACGCAATACAGATTTTTTTACTCTATGTATTTGCATTTTTTTCTTTTATACATTAACGCATTGAATATAAACCTTCTCTTTCTTATTTTTGCATAAAAACGAATAGTAATTATCTCATAATTCATAAAAAATAAAATTATTTTTTATTTTATTCCTATTTTGTGAATGGATAAAATCATTTTAATCTTGATAGTCTATTTTAAATTTCTAAATGTTAAAAATTGTTTTGAGAAATGATAACTAAAATAGTCATTTTCAATTAATGTTATTTTTATTTTATTTCTTTGTTTTGTTGAATTTTATTTTACTATTTTTTATTTTATTCATATTTTTAGAATGGATAAAATGTTTTCTTTTTTAAGAATATATAATATTGTAAACAGTTTTTTAATATTCATTTAACAGTACCGTAATGATCAAGCTATCACCTTATGGAAATAATATTTATTAAGTAGTTAATATTTATATATATTTCATTTTGAAGATAATAGCGCTCAGAAAAGTTTGCCCAATTTTTCACCATGAATCTAAATGTATGCACAACGAAAATTTCTTGCGCACACGGACTAACAAAAATTAGAGGGAACATTGCTCAAAAGCACGGGGAGGTGATCTTTATGACGAAAAAAAGAGTGCAAAGAATTAGGATTGGAATTGATAATTATGAAGTCGCATTGAGGGAAGTGTCTGTCCAAAACAGACATCTTTATTCTAAGTTGAAAAGTTAGATGGTCTAAAAAAGGAAGCTTAAAATAAACCTTCTGTTTCGGAACCGTAGAATGAATTATTTTGGGCGAATATAAGTTATTTAAAAATTTTGAAATTAAAGTCTTAATAGTCGAAGTGCAGTAAAAATTATAGTTAAAAAGCTCTTAAGATACTGCATTTCTAAATCAGGTGAAAACCAACTTGAACAGAGGTGATGGGCTCTAAAAATACGACTTTTAATACTAGCCAGCTTAAAACTAAGTGTGTAATATTGCTAAAAAAATGAATACCGAGTTGAGTGGTGGTTGGTTTTCTGTATACCTGTGTTGAGAAGTTTGTACTATGTTTATTTACGGTAACATCAAGAAACGAAATTCTATTGTATTGTTCTACTTCCATAGAGAATTTAATATTAGGATGCTTAGTATTAATGTAATTTAAAAGTAAAGGGGCATGATCTTTACGCTTAAAAATGACAAAACAATCGTCTACATAACGTTTAAGTAAAATAGGTTTAAAATCACGCGGACAACTCCTCAGCCACTTTTCCTCGTAAAAGTAAAGAAAACTATTAGCAAGAGACGGGCCAAGGGGCGAACCCATTGCCATTCCCTCGTGCTGGTGGAAAAGTTCTTTATTAAAAAAGAAAATGGTATCTTGGCCTGATAACTTTAAAAGTTTTGAAAACAATTGTTTGCTTAATCCCAAAATGTTATTGGTGTAACCAAACAAAGAATTTATAATAATATCACAAGTTTCTAATACAGGTACATTGTTAAACAAAGACTGAACATCAAAGGAAGCCATAAAACAATCCTTAAATTTCAACTTGGTGACACAATCAACAAACTCAAAAGAATCTCGCAAAGTAAATTAAGTACATGAGAGAGAGTCTATGATTGGGACCAAAAATTTTGTGAGGCTATAACTTGGAGTATTTATGGCTGCAAGAATGTGGCGAAGCGGAACTCCAGGTTTATGGGTAGGCCATAAACAACCCCTGGGTTAGTACCTGAAGCAAAAAGCTTATCGTAATGGTTGATTAAAAGCCCACGACTTTTGAGAGAACGTAAAAAGCTGTTAATTCACTAAAACTAAAAACTGGACAAAACTGTCCAGTTTTCAGTTTTAGTGGTTTTAAATTTCTCACGAACTTGCGGAGGGATAAGAATGTAATTATTTGTAAGCCTGATAATGGTAAAGGTGTTGTTGTCTTAGACAAACAAGATTATTTAAATAAAATGTATAATTTACTTTCTGATTCTACTAAGTTTTTTAAATTGCAGACTGATCCATTTAAATATATCGTGGAACTGGAGGACAGAATCAACAGCTTTTTACGTTTTCTCAAAAGTCGTGGGCTTTTAATCAACCATTACGATAAGCTTTTTGCTTCAGGTACTAACCCAGGGGTTGTTTATGGCCTACCCATAAACCTGGAGTTCCGCTTCGCCACATTCTTGCAGCCATAAATACTCCAAGTTATAGCCTCACAAAATTTTTGGTCCCAATCATAGACTCTCTCTCATGTACTTAATTTACTTTGCGAGATTCTTTTGAGTTTGTTGATTGTGTCACCAAGTTGAAATTTAAGGATTGTTTTATGGCTTCCTTTGATGTTCAGTCTTTGTTTAACAATGTACCTGTATTAGAAACTTGTGATATTATTATAAATTCTTTGTTTGGTTACACCAATAACATTTTGGGATTAAGCAAACAATTGTTTTCAAAACTTTTAAAGTTATCAGTCCAAGATACCATTTTCTTTTTTAATAAAGAACTTTTCCACCAGCACGAGGGAATGGCAATGGGTTCGCCCCTTGGCCCGTCTCTTGCTAATAGTTTTCTTTGCTTTTACGAGGGAAAGTGGCTGAGGAGTTGTCCGCCTGATTTTAAACCTATTTTACTTAAACGTTATGTAGACGATTGTTTTGTCATTTTTAAGCGTAAAGATCATGCCCCTTTATTTTTAAATTACATTAATACTAAGCATCCTAATATTAAATTCTCTATGGAAGTAGAACAATACAATAGAATTTTGTTTCTTGATGTTACCGTAAATAAACATAGTACAAACTTCTCAACACAGATATACAGAAAACCAACCACCACTCAACTCGGTATTCATTTTTTTAGCAATATCACACTTGGTTTTAAGCTGGCTAGTATTAAAAGTCGTATTTTTAGAGCCCATCACCTCTGTTCAAGTTGGTTTTCATCTAATTTAGAAATGCAGTATCTTAAGAGCTTTTTTAACTATAATTTTTACTGCACTTCGACTATTAAGACTTTAATTTCAAAATTTTTAAATAACTTATATTCGCTCAAAATAATTCAATCCACGGTTCCGAAACAGAAGGTTTATTTTAAGCTTCCTTTTTTAGACCAACTAACTTTTCAACTTAGAATAAAGATGTCCACTCTGTTTTGGACAGGCACTTCCCTCAATGCAACTTCATAATTATCAATTCCAATCCTAATTCTTTGCAGTCTTTTTTTCGCCATAAAGATCACCTCCCCGTGCTTTTGAGATCCTTTGTTATTTATCTATATACATGTGCGACCTGCCAAAGTCGCTATGTAGGGCAGACTGCCCTGCAGTTAAAACTTAGGATTTCGAAGCATTTGGGTTTTTCTTATCGAACTTCTCGCCCTCTTTCCACTCCTGTATCTTCTGCTATCCGGCATCATTCAGAGACCCATGACAACCCGTGCCCCCAGGACTCTTTTACAATTCTGTCGTCTGCTTTTAATTCTCTTGATCTCAAAATTTTAGAATCCCTTTTTATCAAGAAGTTAAATCCAGAATTAAACGATAGCCTTTCCTCGATAAAATTACTTGCTTCCTAATCAACCAACTAACACCTTTTCAATACAACGCAGTAACTTAGTTTCTTTCTCCTTTCTTCTTTTCTTTCCATTTGTTATTTGCAACTCTTACTATTCAGGTTTGTCTCTTTTTTTTCAAAAAATTTAAAATGTTTTAAATTTTAAAAATATTTGTTTTTTAATTTTGAATGGGTTTTACTTTTATTGTTGTATTTTCTTACTATTCGCGATAATTTTTTTTAAGCTATTTTTTAACTATTTGCTTGTTGTATAAGGTTTTAATTAGTATAGTGAATTTTCCGACATTTGTATTTACTTTAGTTATACTTTTGATTGTCTTTAGATGCTTTCATGTAATCACTGAAGATGGCCCCTGAGTGGACTGAAACGTTTGGCCGATAAATGTTTAGAGTCGTATCTCTTGTCTTTATATTCCTATTATTTATATATATATATATACAGTGCCCGCGAAAAGTATCCGATCACTCAAGAAAATACAATATTTTCCCTTAATATTCAGAGACACGTAATTCACTTTCTATTTGTTCTAGCGACATCTGGTAACTTTGAGGTTGCTCGCTGATATGAGAGCTATCCAACGCATTCTCAAATTAGTGTTCTGGTAGCCTTCGTTGCGGGTGGCTGTGTCTCAAATTTGTCAGATTTCACTGTTTGTGTAAATTTCTTGATTTTTTTTTTTTTTTACAGAAAGTGGTGTAAATAAAATTTATATATAATGTGTGCTAAAAAACAACTTAAGAGTGATTGTCGAGGTGCTATTGTTGCTTTGCATGCATGTGGGAAATCACAGAGACAGATAGCTAAGGAATTAAACATATCCCAAAGTACCGTTAATTTATGGGTTTCACGGGCTAAGAACAATGGTGGCCTAACCACGCCAGTCCCTAAAAAACGATCTGGCAGACCGAGAAAAACAAATTCGCGAACAGACAAACTTATGAACGTTTAGTATTGAAAAACCCAACAATAACTGCGAAAGAAATAAAATTTAATATGAATAATTTGTTATCTGGTGTTTCTGAACGAACTATCCAGGAGCGGCTCCAAAAAGAACTCGGATTACCATCTCGCCATGCTGCTAAGAAACCGTTCATTAATGAAAAAATGAGTAAAAATCGTGTCGCATTTTGTAAAAAATACATTCATTGGACTGTTGATGACTGGAAGAAGGTTTTATTTAGCGATGAGTCGACATTTTTGACATTCAGAAGTTGTCCAAAAAGGTTCGCCGGCCTATTGGCTCAAATAGGATGGACCCTAAATACACCCTAAAGACAATGAACACCCTCCAAGTGTGATGGTTTGGGGTTGTTTCGGTACTATGGGCGTGGAAACTTATATTTTCTTCCGAAGAACACAACTATGAATGGTGCACGGTATTTAGCAATGCTACAGGATAAACTTCTAATGGCAATGGCAATCCAAAGGACAAAAACATACATGCATGATGGTGCACCATGTCACAGGGCCAAAATAGTGACAAAATGGATTACTGACAATAAATTTGATATTTTGGATTGGCCTGGTAATAGTCCAGATCTCAATCCGATAGAAAATCTGTGGCTAATAATAAAAAATAAGGTTGAATGCCACGACACTGGCTCAGTCGAAAAATTACAAGAGGCCATCAAAAAGGTATGGTGCAAGGAAATATCAGTGGAAGTTTGTCAAAACTTGATTAAATCCATGCCAAAACGTCTAGAACAAGTCATCCAAACCAAAGGACAGATGACAAAATACTAATATAAGGTTAGTATACATTTAAACATTGTTTTTTATGTAAAAAATACAAATTTCAAGGGTGATCGGATACTTTTCGCGGGCACTGTATATATATACATATATATATATATATGATTTATTTTTTAATTATTTATAGGGCGTATAATTTCCTTTTTTAGTATATTTTTCTTTTTATTTTTTAAAAGCTTTGTTTTTGTGATATATAATTTTTAAATTTCTTATTTACTGCTTTGTGTGTTTCGGTTTTCCTTCGAAAACATTGTTTATTTTAAGTGCTTGTTTATTATTAGAAATTTACACAGGCAAAAGTTACATGAAAGTTACTGACAAAAAAATTTCGCCGAATTTACGGGGTAAAGTTACGTTTAATAAAGCTACACGTGAGTTACGTCAAAGTTACTGGCTAGAAATTACCGAATTGATGCAGGAGTTATGCGTAACAGTAACTATAAAAGTGCTAATGACTATAGTCATATTCTTTGGGTCTATTTATAAATCTTTCTAAGGAACATTTGTCTTTCGCCATCATTTTCTTTTTTATTTCAAAGGAACCTCCAAAGAAGTAATTGTACCTCCAATTGGCGAAGTTGACGAACGTGGCCTAATGTGCTAACTGTTGGATTATTATTAATCATCAGCATAAGGAGTCGAACCCCCGACCTCAGTGCCTTCATTTTGCTTGTAGAAAAACAGTGCTACCGACTAAGCTATGCACGGACGCTGGCTAAGTTACCTGTTGTATTAAAGCAGGACCTTCGCTAGAGATAATTTTTTTTTTTTTTTATAAATTATGGACTATATATTATCACTAATTAATGAAATGCGAAATAATTATGCCTAATTAATGAAATACTTACCCCATACTATCATTAAAACTTGATTCTAAACTCTCTCTATGCAGTAATTACGAAAAAGAATTGAACGTACTGAAGCTTCAGCAAATTATAATGCCTTTCAAATGATACAAATCCATTTTTAAAAGATTTTCCAATGAAAAGAGAATTGTGTTGTTTCAATGAGCATAAAAATTCTTGTTATATTATCCTAACTCATATTCTTCTTTATAATACTGTAAGTGAGACAAACTTACTCTCTTTCTAAGCAATTAAATGTTTTACGGCGATTAACAAATAATGATAGAGAGAGAATACATACATATTTTTAACCCTTTAACGTATAGCATCCGCCTTCTGATTTTTTTGTGGCAAACGCCAGACGATTTTATTTAACCTTATAGAACAGCCCTGTTTGAAACGTGCAACAAAGGTTAACCCTAATCGGCTTACCATAAACCAATACATTCTAACTACATATAATTGCTTTTAACTAAATATAAGCAATAAACTTTGCCATTCATCTGTCCACAAACACAACACGCCCTTTCACTTGAACCATAGAAAAAGCTAAAGAATAAAAGACGAAGTGCCAATCCTCATATGTCTGACCTCGAAATTCATCAATATTCACAAAAACATTCCTTTAAGTTGGTGGGAATTTCATCGCTGGGAAGCATATCCACGCTTCGCTTGTCAAACTGTGTGACACTTAATTATTTGTCCTAAAGCTGATTACAGCGGATTTGAAAGACTTATGCAAAGTGGCTCTCCTCCCTCGCTGATTTCGCGTCATCCTTGGAATTCCCTCCAACATAGGCACTTCCCCCCAAGGCACTCCAGTCCCCCGAGCTTTTAAAGGATTTGGGTGACGACGCATTGACGATCAAGGTAAGGTCACTTTTTAAAACAGGTTGAAAACTTTAAAAATAATGTAAAAATGTTACATATAAAAACAAACTTTATAAAAACAAGGGAGAAAATTTAAGGATGAAAAAATTTTCAACAGATTATAAAAATGAAATAAAATAATAAAAAATTAACCTTTCATCGTCAAAAATTATAATTAGAACTTTGTAAATACTGATTAACAACAAATATCAGAAATAAAATAATATCGAAAAATGTAAGTCAATTTAAAAATCATGATATAATGCATAACTTTATATGAACTTAAGATATAAGCTAAGAGAATGGCTTCAGTCAAGAAAACTAAAACACGCTCAGTACAGTCATCATCATCATCCTCTTCTTAAAGTACGAAATATGGGGACATGTCAGTTTTTGCATACTATTATTAAATATATATATATATACCGTGTATATATATATATATATATATATATGCTATACAGGGTGATGCATAAATGTGTTTCATAAATAGCAGGGTGTATTCTTGAGACAAAAGTATAGAAGAAATACCATATAAACATAGGTCGAGAAACCCATAGGTTTCGAGCTATAGCATGCGACAGAAAAATGAAACTCCGAAAGATTTTTTACATTTTATGCAAATACACAGTGTGATGTTCGTTCCTACTTCTTGAACATACTAATGTGGTTTATGCATGATGGTGCACCAGCTTATTTCGCCCGTTTAACGAGGGAATATCTCAATGCTGTGTATCGTAACAGGTGGATAGGGCGCGGTGGTCCTATTCCGTCCGTGTCCACCTCGGTCACCAGATTTAAATCCTTTTGATTATTATTTGTGGGGTCATTTAAAAAGCCTAGTTTATGTTACAGAAGTCCGAGCAGGTGATGAATTAAGGCAACGAGTTCGAGACAATTTCGAAATGATCCGCAATACTCCAGGAATTTTTTAGTGTGTCAGACAATCATTGGTGCGACGTGCTGAGGCATGCATTCAAGAAGTAGGAAAGAGTTTCGAAAACTTACTTTAATGAAGCAAATGTATCGCACTGTGTATTTGCATAAAATGTAAAAAATCTTTAGGAGTTTCATTTTTCTGTCGTGTACAATAGCTCGAAACCTACGGGTTTCTCGACCTATATTTATATGGTCCTTTTTTATTTACTTTTGTCTCAAGAATATACCCTGCGATTTACGAAACACATTTATGCATCACCCTGTATATAGTGGCGCTCATAATAATTCGTATACAGAGAAATATTTCAGTTATATTCGTCCTTATTTATTGTACCATGCGTAGGATAGTTATGATAAGTTTAACGTTTGTTTGAAAACTTTTAACAAACAAAAAGATTAGTTTAATACAACATGTAATATAAAATATCAAAGAATTTGAGGGAAATACAAAAAGATAAAATGCAAAAGTTTTCGTACATTTATTTATAAAATTATTTAATACTTTGCGTGTCCACCTTTTGTTTGAATGACTTTAATGATTCGTTTTGGATACTTTTCTACAAGGTTTCGACATCTCTCACTAGAAATTTTAGCCCATTCTTCTAAAGAAAATTGTTGCAATTGATTCATGTTCGAAGGGTTTCTCTTGTGGATAGTTTTTTTTCAAGTCAAGCCATTAAGTCTCGATTAAATTGAGAGTGGCTCTGACTTGGCCACTCGAGAAATTTAAAATTCTTTTGTTGAACCCATTTCAGTTCTTACTTTTATGTTTTGGATCATTATTTTGTTGCAGTACCCAATTGCCACCCATTCTCAACTGAACAGAAGACAATACATTTTCTTCTAAAGTTTCCTGATATTTCTTCGAATTCAAGATTTCATTAATAACAAGAAGCTTTCCTAGACCAGAAGTACTAAAGCATCTCCGAAGAAGCAAATTACCACCACTATGTTTAATCGTAGGAAGGATGTTTTTTCCTCGAATGCAATATTTGATTTTCGCCAAACATACCGTTACTCGTTGTTCCCGAATAATTCAATTTTGGTCTCGTGTGTCCAGAGAACTTTCTTCCAGAATACAAATCCATCATTTTGATGATCCTTGGTGTACTTTAAACGAGCTTATTTGTGCTCTTTTCGTAGCAGAGGTTTTCTTCGTGCAATTCTTCCATGCAGACCATTCTTTCTCAGTGTAAGACGTACATTAGAGGGATGGACATCGATCTTAGTCTTAATGTTAGGCAAATATCACCTGCAGTCACTCGTGGATTCGCAGCAGTCTTTCTTTCAATCCATCTAGCTATACGTTCTGAAATCTTGCAAGGTCATCCACACCTTGATACAATTTTGATTGTTCCAAAGTCTTTCCATTTTTTTATAACTGCAGCAACCGTCGTAAATTGAATATGAAGTCTCTAATCAATAAACAGCCAACTACTGATAAAATTTTAAATGCTTCAATGCTAAGGTGAACACACAGAGTATTAAATAATTTTGTAAATAAATGTATGAAAACTTTTGTATTTTAACTTTTATTTTCTTCAAATTCTTTGATGTTTTACATTATACATTGGAGTTACTCTAATTTTTGTATTTGTTACATTTATCCAAACTTTTCCTAACTATCCTATGCATGGTACAATAGATAAAGACGAATATAACGAATAAAACCAAGGTTACCAAGGTTATGGAATAACACATGGGCATGCGTGGTTTTTTAATGAAACAAAAATGCCATCCCTAGATGCGAAAACATTGTTTCTTCTCTCGTTTAAATGTATGACAGGTTGCATTGCAGTGTGATGGTGTGATGGTTGTGCTCGGACTCCTACTCAAGAGGTCTTGGGGTTCGAATCCTGTTCGGGGCATTTTTGTTATATATACCTTTTAGCCTTTCAAATGTTCCGTGCAATGATTTCTCATTTCACGAAGGTCAAGCTTGTCGCCCCTACTCTCGGAGAGAGAGAGAGAGAGAGAGAGAGAGAGAGAGAGAGAACAAACATGAATAAACAATAATTTTTACCATTTTTCATAAAAACAATTATTAATTTTCGTGCTCGAGAGAAGTAATTAATTAAAGTTAACCACTCGGGAAATTAATTGCGTGGAATTTTCTTGCTTTAAATGCCCATTTTAATTATTTAATTAACACTCGTGTTCCCTTTTCATATTTACACCAAATGATAACTATGAAAAAGGAACCAAATTCATAACAATTCACAAGTATCGTCATTATATATATATATATATATATACAGGGTGGGCCGTAAGTTTCCATACATAGAGAAAATTTAAATTAGGTCTTCACGTGCGTTCGGTATTGGATCAGCAGTTTCCGGATGCTTTGGATTGGTCGGCGTGGTCCTGTGGAGTGGCCTCCCAGATCCCCAGATCTCACCCCCCTTGATTTCTATCTTTGGGGGCACTTGAAGGCCATGGTGTATCAGGAAAGATACGAGACATAAATCATCTAAAGGAACGTATCACAACGCCATTACAAGCATAACGTCAACTGTGCTAATGCGTGTTCATCAACAGTGGGGAACACGTATTGAAATGTGTTTTCAAAACAATGGCAACATGTAGAGATATATATAAATAAAATGGTTGTCCATAAAAAATGTTTATTTTTCCTATGTATGGAACTTACGGCCCACCCTGTATATATATATATATATATATATATACAAGTTGTGATCAAAAAGTTCGGTAAATAGTCCCGCAACTAATGAACGCGTGTTACTAGGTGATGTCAGTGTGTATGGCTGATGACGTCACCTTGGCCACTTACAATGACTGTTTGCAAGTGGTTTGGAAGGTTACGAGAAGGAAATGAGTCTTTGGAAGATGATGAAAGAAGTGGTCGTCCGGCCGTCTTGTTTGTAACAACTTCATCTCTGTAGACAGCTGCAAGCATTCCGTGCGTTTCTGTAGCCGTCTTACCAAGTTTAAAACAAAATTTGAAGTTTGCACGTTGCTCAACTTTCGACATTTTCTGCAAAATCGCCAGACGCCACAAAAACACCCTCACACAAAGCAATGACACGGCGCACTGGTGCGTAGTTGAATGGTGTTTGTTGGCGTCTGGCAAGTGGCCAAGGTGACGTCATCAGCCATACACACTGACATCACCTAGTGACACGCGTTCATTAGTTGCGGGACTATTTACCGAACTTTTTGATCACACCTCGTCGTTAATTGGTTCCATGAACAGACGACGATTAAGGAAACGACGATTAATGAGTTATTGAAATACATGTAATAATGACAGTTCGTTCCAGACCACCTGCTGTACTGTACTTACCAAGTTATGAAGTGGCTGGCTGCGCATGGGGGGAGGAGTTGAGGGGGCTTGGTGATGGAGGTTTATTGCTTGGTAGGTGAATCACCTTCCATCAGTAGATCAGGAAGATCTACTGCTGTTGATGTTATAATGTTATAATGTTTCAAACCAACAAAGACCATAGGATCCACTCATGGCTGGTCTACCTAACTGTGGTTGTAGTTGTGTATTGCGCATGTTAAGCCATTAACGTGGGTTCCGAACCACAAAAACCTTAATTTTACTACCTTAAACTATACCCACTCTATCAACATATGCGTCTAATCGCTTTTTAAACATGTTTATAGACGTGCTACTAATTACTTCTACCGGCAAACTATTCAATCTATTTACTATTCTATGCGTAAAAAAGTTTTTGGCAACTGCTGTCTCGAACCTTCTACTTGTCAACTTACACCCATTATTTCTAGTCCTATTATATTGTGATATTTCGAAAAAGCTCTCTCTATTTACGTTATCAAACCCATTCATAATTTGAAAAACCTGGATTAGATCACCCCTTAGCCTCCTAGTCTCGAGTGTAGTCAATTTTAACTCCTTAAGCCTATCCTCGTACGACTTCGACCTAAGCGACGGAATCATCTTAGTTGCTCGTCTTTGAACTCTTTCGATTTTGTTTATATCTTCTCGCATATGCGGATTCCAAAATTGGATCGCGTACTCTAAATGGGATCTAACTAATGGTTTATAAAGAGGAACAATAATATCGCGCTATTTGTACTCAAAATTCCTAGCTATAAAACCTAGTACTTTGTTCGCCTTATTGACCGCTGCTGTACTTTGTTTCGCCACTTTTAAATCACCAGTCACTATAACTCCTAAATCTTTTCCCTGTTCTACGCTTGCCAACTCCTTCCCTGACATACTATATGCAAAATTACCGTTACGCGAACCTATATGTAAAATTTTGCACTTATCGACGTTAAATCTCATTTGCCATGTGACTGACCAATCAACGATTTCGTTCAGATCTTCCTGGATTTTACCTCTATCTTCATCATTAATTGCCCTACCACCCAACTTCGTCATCCGCAAACTTTGAAACTGCACTGACTAGGCCGACATCTAAATCGTTATATATATATATAGAAAAAGCAAGGGTCCCAATACAGAACCCTGAGGAACGCCGCTCGCTACATTAGCCCAACACGACTTCGCTCCATCAACGACCACCCTCTGTTTCCTACCTCGCATCCCCTCTTCTATCCAATTTGTTCTACATCCCTGATTCCATGAGCCTTAGTTTTTTCAATGAGTCTTTTGTGCAGTACGGTGTCAAACGGTTTTTGAAAATCTAAATACACTACATCTACCGCCCGATGACTATCGTAAACTTCAACCACGCTTTGAGAAAACTCTAAAAGATTAGTTAAGCAAGATTTGTTTCGCCTAAAACCGTGCTGCGTATTTCTAATCAAGTTATGCAATTCCAAGTGTTCGACTATACGATCCCTAATTATTGATTCCAGTAGCTTACCTACAACAGACGTTAAACTGATTGGCCTATAATTTCCCGCCGAACCTTGTGTATCGGAGCGAACCGTCAGAAGGAGACTTATGGAAAGTGGCTTACATGCTAGACGTCCAGCAATGGGCCCGGAATTGCTCCCACACCATCGCAATGCTCGTCTTGCTTTCGTTCGTAAGCATGTCAATTGGACTCCTCCAAAAGCAACCCTCTCCGTAAAAGTGCACAGGGCGAATCTTTCTCCTGTTCTTCTCCACACTCTTTCCCGTCCATCGGATGTTCGAAGATTAAATCTTGATTCGTCCGTGAACAATACTCGCCCCATTGGCCCATAGTCCAATTAACATGCTCACGAGCGAAAGCAAGACGAGCATTGCGGTGGTGTGGGAGCAATTCCGGGCCCATTGCTGGACGTTTAGCATGTAAGCCACTTTTCATAACTCTCCTTCTAAAGTTCGCTACGATACACTGACTCTCGAGCTCTTTCCAGCAAATTGCGGACGTTTGTGGCAGTCAAGCGACGATCTCGCAAAACACCCAAGACGATGAAACGATCGTCACGGGCAGATGTGCAGCGCCATCTTCCAGATCCTGGTCTTCGGGTGTACTCTCCTTTCTCCACATAACGTTGGTAGACACGTCGAACCGTTGTTCTTGGAATTCCTAGCGCATCGGTGACGTAACGCTGGCTCCATCTTTAATTAGGGCGACGACTCTTGCGACGTTCACGGCACTCAAATCCATTGTAAATGTCCAATTCTGAAACCCAAAAGAATCAGAAGTCTATCTGTTACTAAACGCAAATGCCTACTTCCGCGAGTGGAAGAAAAAGTGGCACTAGCAGTGTAAGAGCAACTGAATGTCAGACTGTCGAATTCTTAAAAGAAGTCGAAAATTCGTTACAGTTAGTGTGTTCGCAGCTGACGTTGTTTTGTACGTGGGTTAGGATTCAGATTCGCATTTGAGAATTTTCGTGTGGATTGGGATCCGAGAACTTTCGTGTAGAATTGGATTTGGATCCGACCTCTTTGGATTCTGACTACGGAAACGACAGAGAAATTGATGAAGGTCCACACTCGCGTTCGAATTAGTCGCGTTAAAATTAGTTATTCGTGAAATAAAATCTGTTTTATTTCAGTCTCTTTCCACTATACGCTATGAAGGCATGTCCAGTTGCCCGCATATGTAATGTTCCTCGCCTCACAGGCGACTCCGTACATGTGGCAACGCCGCAGTGTTATTCAAGGTACCCCAGCTGGGGGAAGGTGGGGCGGAGGAGGGACAACCAAGTCCAACAACATATATATATATATATATAAAGGACAATTGAATGTGCAGTCATTGACATATAGGTAATTATAATGTAATGTCTGTGTTCATAAAGATAAACAATTAATATGGTCGTGAACAGCGTTGAACTCCATGTAGTTTATTAGTCTTATACAGTAATAAGGGATCTTTTAAACTATTTCACCCTCAGCTTCAGAGAGGGGGGACATAGTTTAAAAGGACAATATTAGGGAGGGAGATAATTTAACAGGTTTTACTTATCTTATTTACATAATAGAATTTTTAAAATATGTATATAAGATACATATCTCGAAAATTCTATTATATTCTATCATATTTCCGGTTTATTATGATTACTTACGTATTATCTGGACTACCAAACGTCATTTTTGTTTAAATTAACGAAAATATCACAACTTAACCTAACCAATCATCAAGGGCGTAGAGTTGACCTAACCGGGCATTCTGTTGGCCTAACCGGGCATTCAGTTGACCTAATTGGGCATTCAATTGACCTAACCAGGCATTCAATTAACCTAACAGGTTAATATTGGTTATTTCACCTAAATATCTTCTGATCTTTTCGTATTAGGCATTCACTGTCACATTTCGGGCAAGTTAAGGATGAGAGAAGTGAGGGCGGGCAGTCCCACGGTGCTTCTTATTCCTCCATTTCGCTGACCCCCAAATCCTCTCAATGCGTTGTGTGTGCTCCCGTGTCGGGGTCAATGAAGTTGTACTTATGATTGACCTTGAAGTGTTCGAAACCAGCATCATTCAGTTCCTTCGTCTTGTATGAAAATTCCAGGTTAGGTCAACTGAATACCCGGCTAAGTTCACTGAATGCTCGGTTAGGTCAACTGTACGCCCTTGACGATTGGTTAGGTTTAATCGTTGTATTTTCGTTAGTTTTAAGGAAAATATCATGATTAAACCTAACCAATCGTCAAGGGCGTACAGTTGACCTAACCGGGCATTCAGTGAACTTAGCCGGGTATTCAGTTGACCTAACCTGGAATTTTCATACAAGACGAAGGAACTGAATGATGCTGGTTTCGAACATTTCAAGGTCAATCATAAGTACAACTTCATTGACCCCGACACGGGAGCACACACAACGCATTGAGAGGATTTGGGGGTCAGCGAAATGGAGGAATAAGAAACACCGTGGGACTGCCCGCCCTCACTTCTCTCATCCTTAACTTGCCCGAAATGTGACAGTGAATGCCTAATACGAAAAGATCAGAAGATATTTAGGTGAAATAACCAATATTAACCTGTTAGGTTAATTGAATGCCTGGTTAGGTCAATTGAATGCCCAATTAGGTCAACTGAATGCCCGGTTAGGCCAACAGAATGCCCGGTTAGGTCAACTGTACGCCCTTGATGATTGGTTAGGTTAAGTTGTGATATTTTCGTTAATTTAAACAAAAATGACGGTTGGTAGTCCAGATAATACGTAAGTACTTAAATTTGTTGGTATTGTTTTCTTATCTTATTTTGGTTAATTTGCAGAGTTTAAACTTTTGGGGGGGGGGGGATATAGATAAAAAGATCAACATTGTAGTGGTGATTGTTGAAAAGAATATGTTGGGGGGAAATAGTTTAAAAGATCCGTAATAAGGTTCTATTATGATTACTGCAAATCTATATGAACAGCTACTACAATAGAACTTTTGGATCACCTGAAGATCAGGGCCCCCAGCCTTCTTTAGTTAGCCTTATAAAGCTAACTAACGAAAATATCACGACGTAACCTAACCAATCGTTAGGTCAACTATATGCCCTTGACGATTGGTTAGGTTAAGTCGTGATATTTTCGTTAGTTAGCCTTATAAAGCTAACTAAAGAAGGCTGGGGGCCCTGATCTTCAGGTGAGCCGAACTTTTTATGTCTACGGGGCTCCAATAAACCTTATCCCCCCCGCCCATGGCCTAAACCATTATAGGTACAGTAAAACTAAACATACCTTACAAAAGAGAATTTAATCCTGCATTTAATGAGAAACAATTAAAATTGGTGTTCCCGCCATTGGCTTCCAAGACAGCCTGAATTCGCTTTGGGTAGCTTGCCAAAAGTGACGTGAATAGATCTTGATCGTTACGCAAATTTGCTAAAACAGTTTCAATGTGTTGCGTCATTGTATCCTTCGAAAATCGATTTGCTGCAGGTTCTTGAAACAAGAGACATTCAACCTTGTCCTTTATAACTGATCCAATGTGTTCACAGACGTTCAGGTCAGGAGAATTTCCTGGCCATTCTTCATTTCCAAAGAAATCGATCTCATGGTTCCGCAACAACTGTTGAGTTGCTAATGCCTTAAAGCAGGGGGCCTTATCGTGCAGAAGTGTGACCTGGTCGACATCCATAACATTGTTTGGGTTTCTTAGAAAAGGAATGACATGCTGGGATAGAATAATATCACGAAAATACTGTCCATCCCAACTCTGACCATTTGGCTTCAGCACCCACATGAGCTTCTTTGCAGTGAACAAAACAAACACACCAACAGAGTCTGGACTTTTTAATAATTCGCGATAATGTTCATTGTCATCGATTTCATCTGGTGTTGTGGCCCACACTCGATCATTTTGGTAGTTAGGCCGACGTGTTACGTAAACAAAAAATTCATCGGAGACAGCTAAATGCATGAAATCATCTACATCCCAATCTTCAAGATAATGGGCAAACCACATTCTGTCATCGATGTTAAGTTGAGTTTTTCTTGGCTTTGGAAGTTCATGCCAAGGCTTTAAACCTTGCCTATGACGGTATAGTCGAATGATCTCACCACTAACGATCTTTCCTTTCAACACTTCGATCTCTCTAGAAAGTTTAGCACAGCTGTTTTTCCGCTTACGCGTACCGCTTTCAATGATGTCCTTTGTTTCTTGAGAGAGTGGCACATTTGGGCGCCCAGATTTGGTTGTATCCATTTCACATTCATCCAAAGTTTTATTCCAATTTCTTTTGACGAAGTCCTCACTTCTTCGCAACTTTTTGGCAACCCATGAACGTGTTATAAAGGTGGCTCCAGCATCACGAGCTTCCGAAATGTTATTGCTCGTACGCGATCTATCACACGTTGCCTCTCCGAATCACCAATTAATTGAGAAGCCATTATATTATCACTTTATCAGCTAGAGTAATTTTAATACCTGCAATAAATAAAGAATTTTATATATTTTTATAATCACTAAAAACTATTTCGATATAAGTAAACGTGTAAGCTGCAGGGGGGGCTAAGGTTTTTTGGAACCCCTTAGTGAATGCGAAATGTTCGCCTGCAGGAAATTTTCGCGTTTTTCACGTGGACTATTTACGCGAAAATATCCAGCAGGCAAAAATTTGACAATTTAAACTAATCTTTGGACGATAGTAAAAAAATAAAACTTAGATCATTAAAATACTTTATGTGAAAAGTAAATTCAGTATATTGTAATAAACATTATAAAGTAAAAGTAGTGAAAACATTTTAAATTATACCTACTTTATTATTACTGTATAAGAAGAATGTCATGAATGCCTCTAATTTCTCAACCCTTCCGAATGGTCTCCCCTCATTTTGTGTAGGTTATCCCATGCAGAGACAATCTATTCAGTATGAATAGGTTTCAGTGTGGAGAGCTTCAAATCTATCTTACCGAGAGATTCATTTACGTTGGAAAACACTATTAATATAATAGGCATCAGCCACAAACCGGTGGTGATATCCTGCTTCATGCAACCGTCACCTTACGGTTTCCACTGACACGCCCATATGTAGTCTCTCCTGGACGGTGACAGCAAGTAACCATGTAAACACCACGTTTGGTTGGCCCATCAACGTCATTTCACAAACATTAGTACAATATTGTATGAATTTATAAGTATATAAAAATATATTTATGTTAGTACAACCGTGGATTATTCTAATGTGATTTTGATAATCAGTTACTGTTATTCAGATCGAAACTGTTAACAAATTCTTTGTGTAACAATCGATAAGCCATTTCCCACTAACTCTCTCTGCCCCTCTACCTCGCTCTCTCTCACACTGTCTCAATCTTTTTCTCGTTCAATGTCAATACATATATATATATATGCGCCTCGGTGGTGTAGTGGTTAGCGTCGCTGACTACGAATCCATCGGCCCCGGGTTCGAGACCCGACGGCAGCCGGCGCGCAGCAAAACACAGCTGTTTATCCTTCCACACAATAAAGAAAGTGGTTGGTAGATAAATGGGTACGCCTAGGTAGCTTCGTAGTTAAGACTCTGGGCTGCTAATGGGGCGTGGTTCGGATTCCACGTTAAACTGTAGGTCTAAGGTGGAGTGAAAAGCTTGACCTTCGTCAGAATGAACAATTCGGGCGGAAGCTAACCAAAGGTTATATATATATATATATATATATATATATATAAGTGTAGATTCGTAAGTTAGTAAAGGTTTAAAGCTGCACCCGGACTCTACAAACAGATTTATTAGTATTGTTACATAATGATTTAATATACCGAGACTGGTGGGTGGGGAAGGGGAATGAGGGAGTGTGGAGGATGGTTGTGTAATGTCTATTTTTGGTTCAAATTCACTAGTATATAAAAGGTTATATTTTGGTATCTGTTCATAATATAGACTTGCACTAATCATAATGGAACCTTATTACTATATAAAACTAGTAAACATGGCGTTGAACGCTGTTCACGATCATATTAATCGTTTATCTTTATGAACACAGACATTACATTATAATTAGGGACCGTTCAAAAATTACGTAACGCTATTTTTGCTAAAACTCGATACCCCAGATCCCCCAGGAACGTTCTGTAACGCTAGACCAGGCACCCCCTAAGATGTTATGCAACACTTCCCCCACCCCACACGTTACGGAATGTTACAGCGGGGGTGTCAAGTTTTAGCAAAAATAGCGTTACGTAATTTTTGAACGGTGCCTTACCTGTATGTCAATGTTATACGTTGTTGGACTCATTTGTCCCCCCTCCACCCCACCTTCCCTCAGTTGGGGTACCTTGACAATCGATGCGGCGTTGCCACATGTACGGAGTCACCTGTGAGACGAGGAACATTACATATGCGGGCAACTGTACATGTAGATTAGGCAAAATGTTCCCATTTTAGTAGCTGGTAAATCATTAGTCAAATATAGTTTGTAACTTGTAGCTGTTCGATTGTTTTACATTACTGGTGATAGGCAAATATAGAGCTTCTAACTCGGCTTTTGTGTTTTATATTACTTAAAATATAAAAAATTGCAACACTAAGTTCATGCTATACATTCGGAATGGTATTCGAAATGATTTAGATCATTGGATTCGGATTCGAGGGCACACACACACACACACACACATATTCATATATGTGTGTGTGTGTGTGTGTGAAGCTGTCTTGCGTTAGCCTATATACAGTATATGTGTGTGGTGACACTAGACAGTTTCTTGTTTGATAAATCATCTTTCTACCGAAGTAGCATGGTTAATCGATCGACTATTGGTACAGCCGTACAGGGTTGATATTTGTGACAGTTCACAAATTAATATTAATGTACTGTTGATGCAGCAATATGTTGATAAGATAAAGTCCAATTAGCATTTTCAAAGTACGAGTATATTTTCCTAAACCGTGAAAATATAATGTTTCTGTATTCACTGAATAATGAATTTATATCAGTATTCAGTTTCAACCCCATTTCGATACCGATATCGAAATTTGTGTCATTTAAATTGTTATTTCGAAATTGAAAGGTTACCATCACTTCAATAATAAGAAGCTAATTCATCGATATTTCTTCATCAATGTATCATTATAAGTGCTTCCTCGATATTTTCAAATCTAAGTAGCTGACACAAAAACGCAATCATTAGTTTTTTATTCCGCAGTTAACAAATAGAATTTGTTAGTTGCTATAATAACTGATAAACCTTTTAAAATTGCGGGTTGGTTGATAAGAGTGTAGGAATCCCCTATACTGTTCTTCAAAGACAACACCGACAATTTTTTTTAAGGCAGAGAGAGGTTCCTGCACGCCACGTGTCGATTGCAATTATTCCGTACAGAAGATAATCGCGAGCTGTTATTGAAGCGGCTTTTAAGTGTAGCAAAACAAAAATGTTTTGACGTGCGGCCTTCAAACTGAATATTATAGTAAGCCTATTATACAAAAGATGTTAAGAAGATATATCAGAACTCATCCTTAAGTAATCCGGAAGATTACGATCTCCCCGTGGAAATGTGAGAAACGCTTTTGGACCATTTTACCAATAACTCTAACCTCCTAAAATAACATATGATTCAGTGACGAATTTATTTTTCACCTCTTTGGAGGGGTCAGCTGTCACAACTGTTGTATTTGGAGTTTATAGCATTTTCATGAGTCTAATGAGCACCAGCGTGACTCACTGGAGGCACAGTGAATGTGACAAGTGATAATTACCTGACCATTCATCCATCCAGAACTGCAGGATATTGATAACATGGGTGATACTATTTTCCAACACGACACACCACCAAATTACGGGCGAATCATACTTTCTTAACAGTATGTTTCCAGATCAGTGGAATGAGCGTTACGACCCTTATGAATGGTCTCCAAGATCACCTGATCTCACGCCTCTTGATTTCTCTCTATAAGGTTACATCAAGAGTAAAGTTTATGCCACAAAGACACGTACAACAACTCAAAGAGAAAATCAAAGGAGCCACTGAAGAAGTTAGTCATGAAGAACTCGCAAATTTGGAAACGAATGCGTTCGTTGATGGCTAAAATAAAATGTTTGGGAAGTGGTGGCCAAAAGGCGAAAGTGCAAATAAAATTTTGCTTTATTGAAAAAAAAAAATGGACAATATATATATATATAATTTTTGGTACTGTGCCCTTACTGTACAATCAGACTGTTGCTAGAGTTGATCAGATTTCAATTTCTTCACTCACTCGGGTTACTGCAACTTGAACAGGAATAACGTCCCGAATTACACACTACAGTATATAGATTAAGTGTTTATTTTCACCTTATTTTTCATGCTCACTGCAGGCCTGTTTGGGCCGTTAACGCTTGAAAGACCAACAGTGATTGGCCAGTATCAACTAATTAAGATTCTTCCCATTTCTCGTAAGTTTGAGTTATATGACACTGACAGTTTATCTGCCATTATTAGTTAATTAAATAATGACAATCTCATTAACACTGACCTACTTATAATGAGGTTACAATTAACAGTTTAAACAGTATAAACCCATGAAACATAACCTATAATTAATTGCTCGTCAAAGAATGTTTTGACATTTTAAATTATGTTTTCCTTATCGTTACAAATGAGTCAGTTAGCACATCAGTCTGTAGCGTCCATGTTTTTTGTTTAGGGGTTGGGTGGCGGTAAGGTTATATGATAGGCATTGAAACTTCAGTCATTCATGCTTTAATTTTCAGTCATATTTTATTCCACATAAAGTAACTTCTGCTCGTAAATATAGCGTATATAGAAAAAAGAAGTTTTAATAAATCCTCTACAGCGATGAAAATAAAAAATAATTCAAATTATTAAAAGATTTCGAGGTTTTTACTAACATGAACTTTGGACTGTTAATTTTAACCTCATTATAAGTATATCATTGCTAATGAGATTATTTAATCAATGAGTTTTAATAAATTTGAAATTAATTGTAATATATCTGGAGTCTACCTATATCTAATGCTGTACATACTGTAGTTTCATATAAAAGATTTTGAACAGGAAATGTTAAGCAGGTGAACGTCTAATTGGTTAATATAATAGCCAATCACTATTTTTTTTTCAAGCGTTTACAACCTTCACAGCCCTGCTATGAGTATTTAAAAAAATCAAAACAAAAACGCTTAATCAATACCGTACATCAAGTTGAACTATATTTCACTCAATCTATTTAATGTGACTCGCAAATATATTTAAGGTATTTTTTCAAGAATAAATGTGAAACAGTTCCCTTTAATAATGTAATTATTATGTTGAAACCCCAGTAGTAGTCAGTTCCGTGATCACAGCTGGTGGCTCCAGCTCTTCTCACGTAGCACTTGTCTGGCTACACCTTCTTATTTAATTAGTCTTCTTCTTTTTCTTAATTTCATTTATGGAACTTGATGAATAGGACTAATATCACGAAATCCTCTTTACATTCTACCTCTTAATGATATTAAATTTGGAGTATTTTTCAAAATAACTTTTCAGGGAGATGTACTTATAGGAATCAGTAATATTTCATGTGTGGTTTGGGGCATTTACTGATCAATTTATTATTTCCCCGATATAATATTCATACATCTTTCATAGTATAACGTATATAGAAGAGATCCAACAGTGAATTATTATTGTAAACTATTGAAAATAGAGAGTGGAAAAGATATATATATATATATATATATATATATATATATACACCCTCGAAAGGTATTATTAATGGACACTGTAATTCTCTCTGCTTCGTTCTAAACGTCTTTAAAAAATGAATTCACTCAACCAAAGGTTATTCACTGACGAGAAATGGAGGGAGCCGATAGAATTTCCTTCTTCATCAATTTTGGCTCCATTCCTCAAAAACATCTTCAACAAAAGAATATCGATCATATGTTGTATCGAATAAGACCCTGGCTATATATACTGCAAGTTTAACGATTTCGCTCCACGTAAAAACACTTGCCTCTTTTATTACTGTTCGTAATTTTGCGTGAATAAAATGTAAATTCTTAAGCTATGTAACCCATTTGTCCTTGCTCTTATATCAAAAGTATCTATTAGCTCGAAGGTAAACATTGTGTAACAAGATGGTTCCTTCTACGAAGAAATATTAGCGAATCTATACATTACTTGGCCAAACAACGCTAAATACATGCCTGTTATGTTCGCTTTCTTACATCATCACAGTAATGTCACAGAGCCGTTAATGAAAAATTAGCTAAAGTCATGTTAGAAGATAAAAAAAAACAACCTAATTATTAAGTGTGTAAACCAAAATAAAACACATTAAAATGGAATTAATTAACAAACTTTTTCCCTTCGCTTGTGAAAATTACTGAGGATAAAAAAATATCTTGTATATAGATGTAGTAAATAAGACAAGAAAAATAAAGTTATCAAATTGCAGTGGGTTTCATTTTTTAGGGTTTCATAATTTTTGTAAAGCTTCAGTGTAGTTATTATTATTATTATTATTATTATTATTATTATTATTATTTTTTTTTTTATTTTTTTAGTTTTAAAAGATTTTTAATTACAGTACATTAATTTTATCAGCAAATATCCTCTAAATTTAAACACCCCTGATTATTTTTTATATTAAATTATATTTAATATTTTACTTGGGTTCCTCATATTTTGAAACGATAAGCCATAAATATATTCTTCCTCATGGAACCGAAGATGCAGAGACACGATTCAGTATGGCGAATCGTGAGATATTAAATACAGTTTACCGTTTACATGGATCAGTTTATTGATGTATCGGATGTATCACCCTACAATATATTGTTTGCTTTGCGATGACTTATAGAGAACATAAAGAAAACATCCCTTCTCGCAAAATTTGACAGTCTTTTCTGTCTTGAAAGCACCAAGGAATAAAGTTTACAAAATATTTATTAAAAACGGACTGTATTTTCGAATTTGTTAAAATAAATCACACTGTTACAAATAGTCATATGCCACAGAAGCTTACATATATTCTAAATAATTTTGAATTTGTAAAATTACCACGTACTTCTTTATTAATAATTGATTTAAGATTGCTCTAGAGTCTAGAATGATACTGGTCATTTTTTCTGTTTGCTTATCATTTTCATACTACATTTGCTGTTCAAATTTTTCTTTCTCTAAAGAAAAATGTTAATCTTTTGAAATCATTCATCGAATGCATAAAAATTTATCTTTATAATTTTATAAACAAACCTCTTCAGCACATATAGCGCTTTAGGTTATAAAGTAGACATTCTGAACTAAAAAAAACTCTTCTGGTACTCCCTCTCGTATAAACATCACCAAGATGATTGCCAGTAGATATTGGTTGCATCTTTGTGAAAGATTTAAACGCAAAATAGTTTTCGGCGATTAACCAATTTTACACCGTAAAAAATGTTTCATCACTGTCCCATTTAACCACTGTGTCAAGCTCATGACATTCGTCATGACATTCCTGAGGACGCCACAACGAATACGACCGTTTGCACTGTGCCATAAAACTTACACTGGCATGATATGATCGCATATCTGATGACCCATATAGTAGAAAAAACAAACAAAAGTTATTTATTTTTCTACAATAATAGGGTATTACAATATGAGGGTATACATGAGATGTTCATAAAAAAATAAAATTAACCATGATAAATTGACAGATTCATAGAAGAATGAAGAGACGAATAAATTCAATAAGAATAAAACATGAAGATCAGCTGATCAGCATAAACATTATATAGAAAAATGTAGAAAAAAGTATTGAATTTGTAGGAAACATTAGGTAAACATAATAATATCTGAAGATGTTGCAAATTTATTATCAAATTAAATGAACCTTATGCAAGCTTAGGTTTTGAAATTAAATAACAAATTTTTAAGTAAAACTTAAACATCTGTTTGGCAACATATGTCCTGCGGATTCGACCTCAAATACTGTACATACATTTTATACATGCATACATACATATGTACATATACATATGTACATATACATGTACAGTATACGTACATTCAAATAAGCTTTAAAATTAAACTATTACTGAACTGGTTACAAGACATTTGAAGATTATGTAACATTGAGAGGGTTGTAGATTGCACCATTGTGATTTTAGAATTCGAGAATGTCTGCACATGATGCAGTGCTGGAGTTACCAAAATGACTTTTTAAGCAAGATTTGAAACTGGAGTGGGATAATACTCGACTGATTAAAGTAGGGACGTTATTCCATAGTGTGAGAGCGACTTGTGACACTACTATTCTACTAGCATGAGATCGTCTCACGCTTGTTTACAGGTCGTCATGATATTGATGGTTTGAAAGAAATTGTAATACCCGGTGAGGAAGGTAGCTGTGAAGAATTTTGTATATAGATCTGCAGACATCAAATTGTAGTTTCAAATTTATATTTAGCCAGCCTAACTTTTCTCTAAATGTGGAATTTCGTTTAAGCGTCGGCCGCATGCGTCAGACGCTTAAACGAAATCCTACCTTAAAAGGAGTTGCATGATCGTTTTACTTTCCATAGCCACATGCCACTTTGGCGGCAAAATTTTGAAATTTTTTAATCTCTTTTATTAATGTTGAGGAATATATCCAAATGAGAGGACAGTAGGGTATGTGACTCATTGCCAGACTATTTACAATCAAAGTCTCGTTGTTATACTGAAATTTTATTTGTTTTTGAAAATAAATTAAGGTATTCTACGCATTCCTACATCCTGTATTTATATGCTCTTCAAAACACTGTTTATTAAAGATAATACATAATTATTTTAGTGATTTAGAAATTGGTATGATACGAGTATCAAATTTTATTTAAGTGTCCTCATTTATCTTGTTCATATATCGTTTTGATCCTAAGAATATGCAGAGCGTTTTACTTGGATTTATAGGGTGTCCATAAATGATTACCCTAATTAAAGCATGCTATAACTTTTAAATAAACATTCGTATTCAAACACAGTTTTAACCATAAGTAGATAAACATACAAAGTTTTGCTACATAGTTAATGAACTTAATAAGCTTACATGTGCACCCCTAGTGGCACGTAAAATGTCTAAACGGTATTCACACTCACGTCACACACTTTCCAACATTTACCTTGTAAGCGTGTAACTTCAAACGTTTGTGTAACACCTTGTGCACCGTAGACTTCGGTATCTTTAGTTGGCATGAAGCTTGTCTCACCGATTTCCTTGGTGACCGTGTGAAAGCAGTTTGAATGTTTTTCACCGTCCCATCGGAAACTGATGGTCTACCACTGCTCTTTCCCTTTTCCACTTTTCCAGTTTCCAAGAATTTTTTCATCCACGACTTAATTAACTTCACATCAGGTGGATTCTTTCCATACTTTGTTCTGAACCTTCGCTGAACACTGACAGGAGATTTTGTTTCTGCAAGCCACACAACACATTGTGCCTTCTCTGTCACAGACGCCATCTTAACTGAACAGCTACTACAGCGCTCCTAGCGGCGAATGCGGTAGACGAAACACACCAGCACAGAAACTCTATGCGTGGACGAGATCACCTGTAAAAAGAAAACGGATGTAAGATTCGTCATTAAAACATGAGAGCATACTGTTTTCAGGGTAAACATTTATGGACACCCTGTATTTTCAAACTTATAGGGTTATTCTGCTGTTTTAGGTCAGACAAATCTGTTTCTATTCTTATTATTGCCTCCACTTCATTCAGTGTTCTTCGATGAAGAATAGGACCCAAGAATTGAATCTTGTGGAAGATAGTTTTTTTTATTCCGACGATACCTCAAATCTCAATAGTTGAAGCCTCATAGCAGGTCAGCTGGTGTTTGGTCTATCTTTAAAGCAAAGACGATTTCGTAAATGAAGTAAACTTGTCGTATTTATCATTCAAATAAACTATATTGTAACAGCTTTAGTTTTCCTCTTTTATGGGTGATTAAACACAATTCACATATTTACTGGTTAAACTACATGATGAGTTACAATAATCTTAAATACTAAGAATAGGGAAGGGGAGGGGTTAATATGTTTTAAATGACATGGGCTGGACCTGTAAATCAAAATAACTTTTTATGAGGTAGTTTTAGTCGTTTTATTCAAATTTGTCACTCATCTTTTGTGCAAATGCATATTAATGGTGAAAATTATGATACTAATAATATATATATAAATACACTCATTTTTGGTCCGACGAGTATAATTTTGGGCTATTTTTTCGCTACTCTGCGACTTAATTAGTTTGTTGGTTTCTGTTCTGGCTATTTTTTTTTCTAATTGGATTCAGTTTGGTGGGTTTGTGATAGAATTATGACGTGCCGTTCGTGTGGTTTCGACTTTGAAACTTGATTCGTCATGTGCCCTAGATGAAGACAAAGCATTGGATGTTTTTATAAATTACGGCGTTATTCTGTCATCCTTAACTTGCCCGAAATGTGACAGTAAGTGTCTAATACGAAAAGATCAGAAGATATTTAGGTGAAATAACCAATATTAACCTGTTAGGTTAATTGAATGCCCGGTTAGGTTAATTGAATGCCCGGTTAGGTTAGTTGAATACCCGGTTAGGTCAACTGAATGCCCGGTTAGGTCAAATGAATGCCTGGTTAGGTTAATTGAATGCCCGGTTAGATCAACTGTACGCCCTTGATGATTGGTTAGGTTAAGTCGTGATATGTTCGTTAGTTTAAACGAAAATGACGAGAGCAAACTTTTCTGGTTAATTTTGAGGTGTTTTGCACGTTTCACATGGTAATGCGTCGTTTACGAGATCTCGTAACATGAACAAATTTAGGGTTATGACATTTTTATAACCTCATGTTCCTGTATCATAAATCGATGAACGTTTGCCCCCTGACAATGAAAATAACAGTTTTTTCGATATATTTTGAAAAAACTTCACCCCAAAATAAAAAATAAAAAATTAATAAAATAAATAGAAATTTGCATGTTTATTTCACAATTATTATACATAAACATATATTATATTATACAACATTATACCTATACAATACATATTAATTATACAAATACAATATTATACATTTACTCTATTATTGTTTTAATTGTTTTACTTATTGCTTAAAATAAACCTGTAACTAATATACTATATTTGCTTTCGGGGTGACATTTTTTTTTAATTCTGAAGAATTAGGCCCTTTTTTATTGTTTTCAAGCAAAAGTTCATCGATTGATGATACAGGAAACAATATTTATGACAAAAAATTAAAAAGTCATAACCCTAATGAACATGTTACGTTATGCTTTATTGTATAAAATGTAGTCAAAATACATTTTTCAAGTGTATTTTGGTATGCTTTGTTCGAATATGACCTTCATTTCTTGTGCAAACGAACATAAATACAGTTGTTATTGCATGGCCCAAACACGTATTTCTGTTCATTTGCACAAGAAATAAAGGTTATATTTGAATAGAGCACACCAAAATACACTAGAAAAATGTATTTTTTATTTCAATTTCAGGCTACGTTATTTGCGACATAATTACCGGGGAGGGAAATGGGGTATAGAATCCTAAATATATGCGCGCGTGCGTGCGTGTGCGCGTGTGTGTGTGTGTGTGTGTGTGTGTGTAAAAATGAACAATGAATAATCCATATTCATTTTTACATGAGAAACCAAAATCGCCTGATGCGATTTTGGATAAAAATTCTATTTGTTACTTTCTATTTTTGTTTGTGTCACAACCATACGATCTACCATTTATATGGTTTAGTCGTATCCATATTTCCATTTTTCATTTGTTATAGAAGTTATTATAATTAATTATGATTGTCTTGCATCTAACCCGTAGTGTACTTAGTCCTTATTACCACTCTGTCTCTAATTCGTTCCTTTTAAATCCTTCCATTATTTATACGTTGTTCATTCGTACATCCATGTCCTTTCTTGACCTTTATCTTTTGTTAATTTTATTACTCATTCATTCAGCTACCTATTGCCTATCATGTCAACCTGTTGTATGACTACCCATACGTGTACAATACTTTGTGCATTCGTACTTGTCCCCTGATGATCATGATTACGTACATAGTTACGTACATGTACATACGTTCACGTGTGTTCCTTTTATTTCTAATTTTTAATTATTTCACCTCCCGCAATGAACTCAAAAATGCTTAGGCGAAACATTCAAATTCCGCTATCCACAGCAAAATCAAGCATCTGAATTCGAAATCCTCTCTCTTGCTTCTGTTACAAATTTATAACATAACGTGTTATGTTGATAGACGACGGTACTAACAATCCTATCCCCGTCGTCTATCAACATGATGGTGCTCCTTGTCACTATGCCAAAATTGTTCAGGATTATCTAAATGGACGTTTTCCAAATCGCTGGATCGGACGCGAAAACAACAGACCTTGGCCAGCGAGATCACCAGATTTAACCCCTTTAGATTTCTTTGCATGGGGCTTTATCAAATCGCACGTCTATCAGACGAAGATTACGAGTCTTGAAAACTTACGTACACGTATACGAACTGCTGCAGATAACATAACCCCGCAAATGCTCCAGAATGTGTTTAGAAATGCTGCGGAACGATTTGAGCTGTGCAGGGATACTGATGGGCGTCACGTCGAATCCTACTCTTAATTATTTAATAAATGTTACCACTTTATCATTTTATGATTGAATTCCATATAATTTCCAAGTGCTTCACAAAAATAGATCCTGACTTTATGTACACCCTGTATTATGTTATATACCGTATGTGCCCATGTACTTTGTATTATATTTCTAACATCTTAATTGTCTATTAATATGAAACACTGTAAAAACAAAAAGTTATAGTAACTGTTTAATTGTAATTAACTGTAATAATTTAATATAATGTAATGTACTTTAATGAATTGTAATTGGTGATAATGATTTATAATTAATGTACTTTAATAAAACTATAATCGGTGATAATAAGCGAATATGAATTAATTGGTAATCATTATCATAATTGTAATAAACCAAAAATTACGATGAACTCAGTCATGCACTTAGATTGTACTTAATGTACTACTCCGAAATTATATCGCCTTCAGAATGTATACTCGGCGAAAATACGATTATTTTTTATTTTTATTTTTTTATTTTTTATTTGGAATCTTTCAAACATCTGAGCATGTGTTTAAAGGGGGGAACTTAACCTTCAACTGCATTTCCCTAACATTTAGACTTATATGATACATGTAATTGTAAAAATAACTTCACTTCATTACTTCACTCTTCTTTGGTCACTATTACGAGACTCCCTTGTTAGCAGCCTCGCTGCGAGGAGGGGGCAGAGGCCCCTTGCCTCCTTAATTTTTTTAGATTCCGGCCTGAGCCATGGTCGAAAGAGGTCGAACCTATACTCCTGTAAATTCACAGCACTACCTGTACATTTTAGAAGTAAACTACAGTCAAATAAAGTTTTTTTATCTTTTCCTTCGAGCCTTGCTCTCTTCAGGAATTTAGTCAGTAAAGTCGATAAGTTTAGTACCAAGAGAAAGTATCAGAGTATTATAGAGAAGAATTAACTGTCGACCCTATAGCGAGAGAAAGAAATTAGAATATTATAGAAGAAACTATCGCGAGAAATATCCGTTACTGCCTCCCAACCAGAACCCCCGTCGACTCCGAACCACCCCAGGGCCATAGACGGAGGGGTTAACATGTGTGTGTGTGTGTGTGTGTGTGTGTGTGTGTGTGTGTGGGTGTATTTCGGTTTGTTTAACCTCTTTTGTAACAACAAAAGTGACGGAGGGGACCTACAGCTTTAAAGGGAACCTGAACCACGGGTCGCTACATCATCTGGACGCAGAAGATGGTCACGCTCACGCATCCACTTACTATCTAGACCTAATATTGCTTAATTTCGTTGATCGACAGGAAGCAGTGTTCCAACATAGATACGACGTAGTCCTCCTAAAGGGGTAATAAACAATTAAACGTCAGAATAAAATTCAGAGATGTCACAATAAAAGTGCGTCGTGACTCGCTTGGAAGTCACGACAAAAAGGCACAGCAGATGACACAATCATTCCTTGTGATAAAAACAGGCAAAAGGCCAAAACTTCTTTGGAAATTTGCTGAGCCATTTTTTATTGTGTAGTTTCAAGCAAAATAGTTTCTACATACTCTCTTAAAAGCTATCTAAATCTTAGTTATTTCTTTCGCCTTTTAAAAAAGATTTTTTTTTCTGTATCTTCTTTGAGCATTAACGGGAATACTTATAAATCAGGTAAGATTTCATTAATTGAGTGTAATGGTTTATTTTGAAAGAAGAAAATCTTTTATTTCATCGGAGTTCTGTTTGATATAATTTACTGTACGTTAGTTTACATGTAAGGACCTTCGAGGTGATTGAAACTAAGAATTATTTTGTCCAAGAATTAAAAGACATTAGTTTTGGAAGCACCTTCCATTTATCACTTAGCAAAAATATGCCGTAAAATTTTTCAATGTAATTGAGTTTTATGAAAAGGGAAAGAGTGTATTTTTTGGTACTTTCCTGTTATCCCGGACCCCAGACTTTTTGCCAGATTCGTACCTAACCAATCTGGCAAGTGGTGTCCGAATCTGGCAAAAAGTCTGGGGTCCGGGATAACAGGAAAGTACCTACTTTTTTTAATAATTTTTTCTTTGAATGTAAATTTATCTGATAGTTATGTACTGCATCATCTCGATGTTTCTACTGCATGTAATAAAAGTTAGCTGTCTCCTACTTACGGATAACCTCGAAATTTATGTCAAAAACGAGACAGATCTTAGATGGATGTTATAAACAGTCCACAACATCTCAGAAAATATCAGAATAAGTTTTAGACTGTAAATGACACAAAATACGTAATAAAAAAGGGACAGGTAGCCATTACAAAAAAATATGCAAGCAGAAGATAGATTAATTAAGGACCTAGAACAGAAAATAACATACAAATATTTTGGGATAGAGGAGAATTCAAGTGTCCAGCACAAATAAATGAGAGACCACTGAAAAAACATTATGTTATAAAAAATAAAACAAAAACCCGTTGAGCAGAATTACGTAACAAATAAAAACAAAATAACAACAATTAACCAACTTCTCATGCCCACATTTAGCACAACTTTGGAATTGCGGATTGGGCTCAAGTGGAAATTAGCGGATTATATATTAAAACCAGAAGAATACTCACTTACACAAAGTAATGCACCGTAGCCAATGCCACACCCGAATCTGCCCACCAAGGAAACAAGGAAGAATGGTGTTGAGCGAGATAAATCAACTGCTGTACAAAAATGTACGATATTTAATCTTGGACAGCACCTCCGGAGTTCTACTAACGCACAAATGAAAATGGTTCGTAAACACCATGACCGTAATTTAACTCAGCGTGGTTTCATAACAAAATTGCAAGAACTGTTTATAACAAATAACATTAACATTGAAACAGAAACCCGAAACAACTTGGTAACAACAACAGGGAAAAAAATCCAAGAGCACATATGTGAAAATGGCCTAGGAAGGAGACCCAACTCAGTGGAAGGGGAATGCGAGAGTTTGAAAGTTTGCAGAGATCGAGAAAAAGTATATTGATAGGAATGAATCGTCAGAGAGGAATACTCAGATATGAATGGGAAAGGATTATTTTGGGCGACCACAATAAAGTTCATGGTAACGAACAAATTCAAAAGAATGAATGGCAGTAATAAACAACCATAACAAAAGTCGGATCTGCCAAACAGACGTTGAAACTATTGTACATTTTATAGCAAGGACCAGTACTCTTCCTGCCGATGGTCCAATACACAGCAGATACAACAGAATTTATTGTTTAATTCATTAGAAAACCTGCCAAAAAAAAACGAACAATGAGGGGCGCCGACTCACTTCCAGGCCGGAATTTCAGTGCCCCCAGGAAAAAATGGAGAAAAATGTGAAACAAACGAAGTTGTTAAAAGTTCAGTCCATGTACCAAAGAAAAACACCATTACAAGGGAAAATTATATTTCTTTTTTCTCGATTCAACTTCCTTCCCTGAATCTAAATCTAAAGAGGAAAACTTTCCCGTGAGAGATGTCAAAGTCAGATGTTCCATGTTGATGAATCTCAGGGTATTAACGGGTTATGCTGAATGCATTATGGAAATGCTGAAAGAGAACTTCGAAGATGGTATAGAAAACAAAGTGAATGAACAAATTACTGTTTTAGTGAGTTAGTTCAAATATATTAAAATGACTGGCTTCTAAAACATTATTTAATTCAGCTAAATTAATGTGTTATCGTCCATCCTGTAGCGGCTATAAAATTATAAGGGTTCACTCCTTCAGAGAGAAACAGGTTTTTGGTACAAAAACTTCTTACTTAATTCTAATGGTAATATAAACAATTTCACAACTGTGAATTGGCGTCAACAACTGCATCGCGTTGTTGTGAAAAAAAAGAGAGTTATTTTGTGATAAATCAAACTGCGTCACAAGTTAACAAGAAAACTATAAAGGAAAGAATAGCAATGGATTCTGGTTCGGTGGATTTTTTGAAAGAGAATGCCTTGGGTCAAAGATTTTACTCACGTACAGTCGACTTAAAAAATAACTACATTTTTATTCCAATATTGTAATAAAGTGTAAAGTTATATTTAAAGTCGATTATAAATTTTTCTCAATGTTTCAGTTTGTTTGTACTATACCTGCTGTGTCATTTGCTTTAAGCAACGTTGCTCAGCAACGGAATAAATTCATCAGCTAGCAACGCTTAGAATGGGACCAAAATTGAGATAGTACAGGGTGAGCGAAAAGTCCCTGTGCACCTGCAAGAAGCGCAGTGAACCTGTATCTGCACTGTGTTGGAAGTGGACAGGTGCACAGGGACTTTTCGCTCACCCTATAGAAGATATGGGATGCTACTGAAGAAGATGAATTTAACATCAACAATTAAACATCAACACTGAAACATAAATACTTGTTATCAGCTGAATCGGTCCTTGGTCACGAATCCACTTTTATTGTAAGTAGTAGTACTTGGGACAGAAAGTTTATTGCTCCATAATTTATCGTTACAAAATACATTTTAGTGTAGATAAAATGCATGTGAGACGTAACATAATTCATGTTGTGCAAAAAGGAAACTTTTGTTGATCGATGGACGAATAGTACACATAATATATTTATGTATTCGCTCATTATTTATTTGCTTATATGTAATGCAAAGATAACTAAACAAAAATTAAGTCGGCTAATTTTTTCCTTTGTAGCCGGATGAAACAGAAAGCTAAAAATAAAAAACTTATATATATATATATATATATATATATATATATATATATATATATATATATATATATATATATATATATATGGGGCGAATTTTACAATTAAACACGTGAAATGAATAAATGATACAAACCCATAAGGAAAAAGAAAAATGATTCCAAGGCCTTACGAGGTGTATTTTTGAATACACGAAAGGCCGCCTTAGAATAATTTTTATTTTTCCTTGTGGGTTTCTATTATATATATATATATATATATATATATATATATATATATATATATAATATTTCAATTTTAGATATTAATTTTGTTGTTGTTAAAAGAATTAACTTGTTTAAATGTGTTGTACTTTTTTTACAGCTCACAATTTTGTTTATACAGAAATTTTTGAGTATCTAATAAAAATAAATCACCTACAAACGATATTTAACAACAAAAAACTAAGTTAATTGAGCACTTAAATTTATACCAACCTGCATTTCTTAATCAAAGAATTACGTTCATGTTATTTTTAGTTCGTTAATAAAGAAATTAGTACAGTGAACTTGCTTTTTCTTGCAAACGTAACAGTGACAAAATTCAAGGTTGGGTACAGTAAACTGGAATTCATAAACTGATTAGTTTATAATTCTATGACCCGACAAACCAATCTTAACCAGTTGTAAGACCATAACTTCATCTAAATACATTCTAAGATAAATCCTGCAGAGATATAAACAAAACGAATGTCTTTACTGTCGCCTAAAAGATGAAACGAAAGCATAGTTATTGTTGGTGATACAGGTGATTAAACGACAAACTTAAAAACTGGACTTCATTTCAACTTCAGTGAAATAATTGCATAAAGGAGATATAACGAACTATTTCAAGAAAATTAACATATCCTAAAAACCAAAGAGTAAGAGCGAGGAATACAGCGAAAGGGTTTCTGCTAATCTGCTAAGAGTCAAATTGTTCGGCGAAATTGCTCTTATGCTCGTAATAGGAATTGCATTTATATTCGTGCGAATGAACGCGATAATTGCTAATCGCGAGGGAGATAGTAATCTCTTGGGAAAAGCTGAGTTTTTGTTTAAATTAATCCTAACCATTATCTATGTGCATAAACCCGAAGCTTAGATTTTGTTTTCTTTCTTAGTGTAATTACGACCATATGCAATGTTTCCTATAATACTTTAATAGAAGATATACACATATAATAAACATTTTATGAGTAATAACTTTTATATACACTCTAATATATATATATATATATATATATATATATATATATACTGTATGTGTGTGTGTGTGTGTATATATATATATATATATATATACTGTATGTATGTGTGTGTGTGTGTATATATATATATATATATATATATATATTATATATATATTAATCGATTTTTTCATAGCTTAAGTGGAAAGATGAAACATTAACATTTTTTCACAAAGCGCATCATTCCTCCCATATGCCCAGTATATACAGTATTTGAGATGTTCTGGGCCTCTGCCTGATTCACTTTTTATAAACTTCTGCAACATTTGTGTTGTGGCCTCTCCTCAAATTTTCAATCTGGTGAACACCACCTCTCCTCATATAAACCTCACCTTCTTTTCCTTACTGAAACTCAGGTGTCTAAGACGACTGACAGCAACCCCTTTTCTGTACCCTCATATTTTCTCTATACTCATTTTTATTCAAAAGGTAGATGTTGCGTGTATATACCCAACGACCTAACTTGTTATCGTATTCCAGAACGTGAATCTTCCGAATTCTATACCTTTTGGCTACGGCTAACATGCTAATCTCAAACTAAATACATCTGCACATTTCTCCTAATTCTACTGACTATCCAAAATTCTTTGACTACTTCACTTCCAAAGTGGAATACATTCTCTCTCACTCTCCTTTTGCTGAAATCCCCATTTTAGGTGATTTCAATGTTCACCACCACCTTTTGGCTTTCATTCCATTCCACTAACATCCCTGGTGAAATACAGTACCTTACAACTTTTCTATCCTGAATGACCTAGAGCATTCACGCTACTCGTATCCATGATCGCCTTGGAGATAGCCCCAACATTCTGGATTTATTTCTCACCACTCATCCTTCTTACTCTGCCAAACTTTTTCCTTCGCTGTGTTTCTCCGACCACCATCATATATCTGTTTCCTGTCCTATCGCTCCAATTCACCCTTTGGATCCTCCCGAGAGGAGACGTCTTTTCCCACTTTGATTGGGAGGCAGTTAGGTAGTATTTTTCTAATTTCCCATGGAATGGTTACTGTTTCCGTGGCTGGGTCCCCTCCGAGTGTACTGAGCGCATCATGGAGGTGATCTGTCGTGCATCGAGGCGTACTTTCCATATTCTATTCCTACTACTAATGCAAAAAACCTTGGTTTAACTTTGCTTGTTCTGATGTTATCCGCAAGAGAGAGGTGGCTTTCAGAAGGCACCATCGCCATTCAACTCCTGACTCTCGCTTAACCTATATTTCTGCCCGGAATCATGCAAAATTTGTTCTTCGACTCGCCAAAAATTCCTTCATCAGACAAAAATGTAAAAACCTATCCAATTCTAATTCTCGCTCTTTCTGGCATCCAGCCAAGAAACTCGCCAACAACTTTTCTTCTTACTTCTTTGTCTTTCCCTCCTCTTTTCCATTTCGATGGCTCAGTTGCCGTCTCTGCTCTTTATAAAGCTGAACTCTTCGCTCAAACTTCTGCCTCCAACTCAACCTTGGACAATTCCAGTGCTGTTCCTCCATCTCCAATTCCCTCTAACTTAATTATGTTTGAAATTAGAATCTCTTCCACAGATGTTCTGCCCTATCTGGCCTCAACAAAAGGAAGGCGTACGGTCCTGATGGTGTCCCTCCTGTTGTTCCCAAGAACTGTGCTTTTGTGCTGACACTCTACCTAGGCAAACCTTTTTATCTTTCGCCTTCATCTGGTACTTTTCTTTCCTGCTAGAAGTTCGCTTTCATTCAGCTTGTCTCAAAGAAGAGTGAGCGCTCTCAACCCTCCAACTATCGTCCAATTGCTTTGATTCCTTGCCTTTCTGAAGCTTTTAAATCTATACTTAATAAGAAGATTCTTAAACACCTCTCTTCTCACAACCTTCTTTCAGCTCGTCAGTATGGGGTCGCAAGGGAGGCTCAACTGGCGATCTTCTTGCAAATCTCTCTGACATTTGGTCATCCTCCTTTCGGGATTTCGGCAAAACCTTTGCTATTGCGCAAGACAAATCGAAAGCTTTTGATCGAGTCTGGCACAAATCTTTAATCTCCAAACTGCCCTCCTTCGGTTTCTCTCCTTATATCTGTGCCTTTATCTATGATTTCCTTTCTGGACGATCTATAGCCGCATTTATAGATGAACACTGTTCTTCTCCTAAAGTTATTAACCGTGGTGTTAAATCACACTCCCTGTCCAATCCACTCCAATGCTGATGAGTCCACTCTTTGCTTCTCCACCCGCCTCACAAAGCGTCCCTCTCAACAGTCATTCCATGATTCGTGTAGGTCGGCTATGGTATACCTGACCTCTGATCTTTCTACCATCTCTGATTGGGGTAGAGAAAACCTTGTGGCTTTCAATGCTTTAAAAACTCAGTTCCTTCATCTATCTTCCATACGACTCTCCCCTTATCTTCAACAATACACAACTCAATAGTTCCTCTTCTTTTAACATTCTTGGCATTTCCTTTCTTCGTGACCTTTCTTGGAAAGATCACATATACCCTCTTTCCAAAACAGCTTCTGAGAGGTCAGGTGTACTGTATCGGCTCCGCAGTTTCTTTACCCTCACTCAGTTGCTGTCTCTGTACATGAGTCTTGTACGCCTCTGTACGGAGTACGCTCCTCATGTGAGGGGTGGCTGAACCCACACAGCTCTACTTGACCGGATGGAATCAAAGGGTTTGGCTTTTCGGCTTATCAATTTCTTGCCTCTGACTGACTGTCTTCAATCCCTCTATCTTTGCCGCAAAGTTGCCTCACTCTCTCGTTGCTATCGCTATTATAAGGACACTGCTCCTCTGAACTCTCTAATTACATGCCTCTTCCTTTAAGGAGAACACGCAGTACCAGATTTTCGACACATTCTAATTCCTTTTCTGTCCAACTCTAACCCAAGGGTTAATCGGTATTTTTAATCTTTCATCTACTCAACTGCCCAACTCTGGAACAATCTTCCTCAACCAATCTTTCCCGTCTATGACCTTCAATATTTCAAACGCAGAGTGTTCAGGCATCTCGAAAACCCTGGACCTTGATTTTGGCTCTTCTTCTTTAATGGGACGGGTGTTTTTGCGTATGTTCGCCCTTGTCCCCGCCTTCCTGCATAGAAAATAAAAATTGGGAATACTACTCTTGCAAGGGTGAATGAGGTTAAAGTACTTGATATTTATTTAGATGAAAAACTAAATGTTAAGTCATGTACAACATATCAAATCCAAAATATCAATATTTCTCTTCATATTATTTAAACTTGAAAAGACCCTTCCTCAAAACGCATTCCTTACCCTCTATTAATTATTCCTTCATCTATCCCCATTTATTATATTGAATTACAGCATAGGGTAGCTCAAAGAAACATATAAAACATCTTTTGAAAGTTATTCATAAAAAATGTCTGCCGACTCTTTCGAATAATGACAACAAAGTCACACTTCCCCAATGTTTAAAGAGTTAAATATTTTAAAACAAAATGGCTTATGCAAATTCAACGTTGCTGTCAATATGTTCAGAGCTATCAACAAAAGTCGACATACATCACCCATTCAAAGAACAATCACACCCCATCAAATACACCATCGCTATAACACCAAATTGCCCAGTGACTTTATACACAAACCTAATTATACATTAGAAACTGCAGGAAATGCAGGCTCTTTCAAAGGAGCAGATGTATGGAATGCAATTTCTATGCATATCAGGCAGGCTTCATCACTAAATGTATTTCGTAAATCGCTATAAAAGCACTTCATTAGCTTCTACTGATGTACAAGTTCACTACTGCCATTTTTACCATCGTCATCAATTTTGTAATCAACTATTTAAAATATGCTAATTTCATTAATTACCGTTAATTTCGTAATCTGTATTTTTCTATATCTTTCTTATTAATCAGCATTTGTTTTCTACTTAATATATGATACAATAAATCATTTAATTTAAAATTATGTAACATTTTGTAAACTTTGAATAAAATAAATAGTTCATTTTCACAATTATTTATGTCGTTGTAAATTTTAAAAAAACTGTATTTATGATAATTTAGGAATAAAGATTGTTCAGTATTCAATGTGTACTATTATTATTATTGTTATTATTATTCTTTTTATCACTATTACCTGCCACTTTGACTGTTTTATGCAATATTTCCTACTAAATATAGAGTAAAACACTTAATTTAAAATCACGTAACATTTTGTAAACTTTATATTGTATTTGTTATTATTATTGCTATTATTATTATTATTTTTTGTTGTCTCTTATTATTACTTGCCACTTTCAATATTTGTACCTAATAAATAAGCTGAATGCCATTAATTTGGCCTGAAAAGCATCCATGCTTCCAAGGGCGTATTGAGATGAGAGTACTGTGAATATATTAATGTCATAACAAATATCTAAGAATTGTAAAGCTCTGTCACTTGTATTCTTTTCTGAATAAAGCTTTGAATTTGAATTTGAAGGTCAGACGAGAAAGGAAAAAGCATAGGAGCGAGCTACAACAGCAATTCATTTTGCCACTGTAGAATAGCCTATATTTTGATGGTCGTAAAGATATCACGCGTGTTCAGGTAAATAAAAGAATGAAGTATTACCTCTCTACCAAGGTTGAAGAACATATTACCCCAATCCAGCAGCCGCAATCGAAGTACACTGGACAAGTAACGCCGGATTCTGGAACAGCTAAAGCTATAACAACTGCAATAACAATATTTTTGGGAAACTACGATATCGGTACAGCTGATCCCTTTGCTGTTGGCTATGCGCCTATGACGGAAGTGTAACGAACACAAGGACAAAAGGCGGGATGATTAGACTTTTGGGACAGCATGTTGGCAAACTACTCCAATGGCTGATGTGTATGCTGCACATCAATGAACTTCCGCTTCCCTATCTATTTCAGCACTTTAATGGCAGCACCCATGGCCCACAGACATTTACAGTCGAGATTGGCAAAGCAATCGCCAAGTGCTAGCAACTACCAGTTGTGAAATTTGACTCAATTCCTGTGAGGTTGCCGCAAGGTTTAGGCGACGTGGAGCTGAGCACAGCCCAGCGGTATTTGCGGGACATCTGTAACGCGGTGTCGTCTTGTTACTGTCCACCTAATTTGGAAAGGCGTATATTTCACATGTATATTTCACATTATCACCATATTTTTTTAAAGTTATTAATTTTCTTTAATTTATAATTAATTATCCCGGTAATATTAATAAATTTTCATTGTGTTCATTAATAGTGCCCTGCGTCTTATTTATAACATTGCTAACCTCAAAATATAAATTCAAACCATATGTATCTTTCTAATACAGGTGAAAATTGCTAAAAATCTTGTTCTATGAGCTCGAACGAATGCCGATTTCTAGCTACAGGCAAAATGTTACAGAAAGTGTACCTGTACATACATTGACATAAGCGCTACAAAATAAGCCTTAGTGTGTGGTCTTAAGACAGCACAATGTTTTCCCGTATTCTTTTCAAGTGCCCGTCGCCAGATGCCAATTTTCGCCAGGTTCATTAAATTATAATAAATAAATAAATAATATGAAATACACATTTATTATTTATAGTATACTTACAATGAACATAAGTAAATACTCGTATGCATGTTTTCACATCATATACAGGGTGTTTCACAACCGGTCTGCCACACTTTGGTTGGGGGGGGGGTGATTTCGGGGGTGATATCGAGTAAAAAAGTTAATAAAATATAGGTGCTATTTCCAACCGTTGCGGTTAAGGTGCACGGAAAAAATAAACGAGAGTATTAATCTGATGTATTTATTGGTCGTGCTCGTCCAATATTGTGGCCCTCGAGATCTCCGGACCTAACTCCGTTAGATTTCTTTTTATGGGGCCTTATGAAAGAGATGGTCTACAAGACCAAAGTACAAACGAGAGATGAACTCTTGCGTCGGATTATGGATGCCGCTGCTTACATACGAGAACACCCCGAAATGATTCAATGGGCAGTGGACTCTTGTTTGGAACGAGCAAGGTTGTGCATTGAAAACCGAGGCGGACATTTCGAACATTTATAAGGTGTATCTCATAAAATGTAGCAATAAATACATCAGATTAATACTGTCGTTTATTTTTTTCCGTCTACCTTAAAACGTCCGTAGCTCCGCAACGGTTGGAAATAGCATCTATATTGTATTAACTTTTTTAATCGATATGAACTCCCAAATCACCGGCTAAAGTATGGCAGACCGGTTGTGAAACACCCTGTATATTATAAATATGAAGTTATTGGGTTTGCAGTGGTCCTTTCAAGTTTTTACTTTAAATTTTTTGCTTAACGTTTATTCAAAAGTTTATCCCTTCACAGAATATCTTTTTCACTATATTGCATATGTTCTTAACCTATGGTCCATGGCCCATTTCTCAGTGGTTCACAGATTTTATTTTTTCACAGTAAAGTCTGACTGATGCAGATAATTTACAATTTTATATTAAACAATTCAATATTGTTGCTTTTTCAGAGTTGCTGAAGTCTGAATAATAAAGGCCACTGATAATGAAATAGTTGTATTTGTTATATATATTTTGCCATCAATACTGTCTCTAGTAAGGGTTTCGGTGCTATTATTTTTTCTTCGTTGTGATTTCACCCCCTATAAACGCTGAAGATGGTCCACAGGCACAGCGGGTGTCCCTCAGTGATCCACGTACATAAAAAGGTTAAGAACCCCTGCTATATTGCAATCAAAGTTTGAGGACATAGTTTTTTATTGCAATGAAGTTGAGAAAAATATTACGCTCTAAGAAATGCGAGAATCTGATTTCGACAGCATCTGAAACACAGTTGTTGAAGACTGCGAACTTTCTGCCAAAAGAAAAAAATTACATTGCTCGCCGGATACTGCTTAGAAAACCCTGTTTCTCGAAATTATAGATACTATAGTGATACAAATGAAAGAAAGATCCAAGTCAATGAATAACATTCAATTCATTGATCTTTATTTTAAACTGTTTTCAAATTATAAGAACCAATTTCCAGAAGGTCCTTTACAACCATTAAAGAAACATACATTTCCCATTTAATTTTGCTTGTTTACGCTCCAAATTAACTGTGAAAACTTTACTAAAAAGAACGTAGCAGAATTACTTAAATTCTTTTCGGACGACCAACTGCAAGAGGGGTTTAAGCAAGTATATAAACTAGTTAACTTCATATTTACCATACCGGCCACAACATCATCCGTTGAGCGATCGTTTTCTGCTCTTAAGAGAATAAAAAACATACTGACTTAATTCTCAAGGGCAAAAAAGACTTTCTAATTTATCAGTAATTTAAATAGAGAAATCTTTATTAAAAAGGTTTATGGATCAGAAAGATAAATTTTATAGCTGCGTAACCAAAGAATTCTGCAAGAAATCACGCAGTATTGATTTCCAATATAAATAATTATTATTCCTTGCCTAGCATTGAAATTAGAATTTTGTTATAGATGCTAATATACAATGCTATATCTTGTACTGCATGCTATTGAAAATGACCATGCTACGCCACGGCAGCCAGGTATTCTTAACCATTCGAAATGGTTAACAACCGCTCATCACATCCTGCGGTTGTAAAGTACGTATTGACGGAGAATCCATCGACAAGCCTGAAAATATTGACCAAATTCGTTAATGAAGTATACGCTCCAGCTTGGTTTCGCATAAAAAATAAATCCTAGAAGCGTTGACAGGGTTAAACATCTGTGGAGCATAATTCACAGCTCGAGATACCTGCCAGACGACTTAAAAGCAGTTGTTGACTGCGTCATTTAGCGAAATGGCACTACGGTCATCCAGAAAATTTGCTACTGGCAATGCTGACGGATGACCGTCAGCACACAAGCCAGTTGCTGCTTCGAAGAATAATTGCTACTAGGAGGGAAAAAGGTGCAAGCGTGAGACAATGCACGGTTTCGCGACTGAATTTTAGCTCTAATTATACCCAATTGATCATTGATTGGCAAAAGGCTGGGAGACTGGAATCGCCTTTGACTCATCAGCACGTCACCGATGAAGAGTTGCGTTAATTTTTGGGCCGAGTAGAGACAGCAACAAAGTTGGAATTTGACAATTTTCCATATCATACACAAGCAGTGGGGCGAAGTGTTCGACTCGTGACAGAAGCGGTTTCCGCTGTTTGTGGCGCTGAAAGCCGCGACGGTTTCATTCGTGCACGAGTTCAAGCAAGATCTCATCATGCCGTACTTCAATAGGAAGTCGAAATACAGGTGTGAGTCAACCTGCCCATAATGGGATAGTGGGGTGAAACCCGATGTGCAACACTTCTACGCGATGGGTTTTGGGTGATTCAAACTTAAGTTGAAATTAGTGAAGAGCTGCACAGTTACGATCTATAGTATGCTCAACATAGAGGCGGATGAGCTTTATGTGTTGTCTCTATGGGAAAAGTTCAAGGAAACGGCTGTACCTGAAGGTGATAGTTTAGCGCAAAAATATTTCAAACCCTGTTTTAATAATGTTATTTGGCAACTTTTGCACCCACGTAGAACTTAAGATTCTAAATTTTGTTTTTTTATGTTTCTCTCTACCTTATATACTGTGTGTATATATATATATATACACCTTACCTTGGTTACCTTGGTCTTGCTTCCGCCCGAATTGTTCATTCTGACGAAGGCCAAGCTTGTCACTCCACCTTAGACCTACATTTTAATGTGGAATCCGAACCACGCCCCACCAGCAGCTCAGCGTCTTAACCACTGGGCTACCCAGGGTACCCATTTATCTACCAAACAATTTGTTTTTATTGTGCGGAAGGATGAACAGCTGTGTTTTGCTGCGCGTCGCCTGCCGTCATCGGGTCTTGATTCCAGGGCCGATGGATTCGTAGTCAACGACGCTATCCACTACACCAGTGAGGCGCCATATATATATATATATATATGTAGTTTTCAGAATAAGGAAGTTTCTTTAACTTCTTATTTTAAGAATTATCCCTCGAGTAATGCAATAATGCTAACTGCTTAGTGAGTCGGAGCTTATTTGATACCAATTTCGGTTAAAATAATAATATTTGGTGTTTAGAGGATTATGTAACATAAGAAGAATGACACAAATGATGATTAACAAATACAGTAAATGTTATGGAAATTACAGAGGTTTGGCACATGCACTGTAAGTGATGTGATTTGGAATCAATCTATATATGTACCATAATTCTATAGACTCGTATACAATACTCATTCATAGTAAAAATATTTTATCCAAATAAATAACACGAATTCTACAAGGTTCAAATAAACGTATCGAATAACATCGTATACATACACGATGCTTTTATTACATATACACAGAAATCACATATAAGGAATAAGTAAACAAAAGGAAGGTACAAAATCTCTCCTTCGCTTTTCTCATATATCCCTCGAGAAATAAATATTACATATTCCGCGTACGCATCTGGAAATCTTTGTTTAAGATTGTTTCATGTCTCCACGTATTCTTGCAGTAACATCGTATAATAGCACCTCAGAACACGAGATATAACGAATTTTATTGTTATTGTTCTTGAACTAACGATTACCGAATCCAGAAGTTACGTTAAGGGCAACCATACAAAATATAAAAAGGAAGACTTCCTCGATTACTCTCAACAAACCCAGGAAACTTTAGTCGCAAAAAGTCCCAAATATGAGTTCAGAGGCGCCATTTTGAAAGCTATACAATATATAGTTTTTTTCATTATTTCATATACATGTGTCGTGTGGAATTATATATATATATATATATATATCTGTGTGTCTATGTGTGTGTGTGTGTGTGTGTGTTTGTCGGGTCGCTACATATCTGGACGTGGAGAATGGGCATCTATCCAACGACTATCCAAACCAAATGTTACTTAACTTCGCTGATATATATATTATAAATGAAGGTTTCGTGGGTCCTCTTTTGGCTGTTGGCGGGGTGGTTATGTAATTACTTACGACCGGTGGTATAAGACTACACTCGGGAGATGATGAGAATGAAATGGCCCGAAGTTATTAACGTTGGATCAAGTAAAGATAATCCCTCCCAGGTCACACTAGTAAAGCAAATCCCTCCCAAAAATGACCAGGTAAAGATAATCCCTCCCAGAAAGTAAAGTAAAGTGAAGCAGTCTGACATAAGGATAAAAATTAAGAGAATCTTTTTTTTTAAAAATGATTTATTTGAAAACAAAATTTATTAAAATTCATTTATTACAATGGATCAAGTAAAGATAAGCACCCCCAACCTTTTTTAGTTAGCTTTATAAGGCTAACTAACGAAAATATCACGACTTAACCTAACCAATCGTTAGGTCAACCGTACGCCCTTGACGATTGGTTAGGTTAGGGCGTGATATTTTCGTTAGTTAGCCTTATAAAGCTAACTAAAAAAGGTTGGGGGTGCTTAACTTTACTTGATCCAAAGACTTTAATTAAAGCGGTATTGCGGTATTGCGGTAAAGCGGTATTACCAACTTTACCAAGTAAAGATGATCCCTCCCAAAAAATGATGAAGTAAAGATAGTCCCTCCTTTTTCTTTTGGGAGGGATTATCTTTACTTGATCCTTAACGTTTAATGTGAATCACTAAGTTATGTGGTTGAACCTTATCTTTACAACAATATCTTAAGCACTTGTGTTCTATAACCATATTATCTACCAGACCACTCTCGACTCTGGCAGACGACTATAAATACGAGGCCTTATAGTGAGCCAGCTTCAGAGAGCAACCGTCCTGATTCCAAAACTCTGAACATGGGTGTGGTACGTGGCCTTATATGTAAGCCGTGGGGATGAATAAGGGGGAAATTCAGTAATGCGAGGAAAATGATGAATTGTCGCATGAGACCTTATGATTGAGTATTTATTGCTTTATAAGCTTATAAGGAATATGGCGCTCTATAACAAGTTCCTCCTCTTCTAAAAAATAAAAAACAAAACAGTTAGTTTCATGCGAAAATCCAAAATCAGTAGTACAAAATCACTAGTACATGTACTAGGGGCACTCAATATATTTTGCCCCAACCTTTTTGCTTAGCTAAATAATAGGCCATGGGGCTGAAATGTCTTTTGGGCCGTAAGTTTGAACTTTCTGCTTTCACATAACCGGATTTTTCCAGTTTGAACGACCTCCCCTCCTTGTGTAAAACCGCTTTTAAACGCCCTTGTATTAAACCGATGGTTAACGCAGTTTCGAAAATGGCGTCTGACAATGATGTGCGTCGTAAACAGAGGGCCGTTATCGAGTTCTTAACCGCAGGGAAGGAAACAGTTGGAAATAGTCACAAACGTCTAAAAACGTTGTTGTTATTTAGCCGATCAACCCACCCTCATCGAGCAAGCCGGCGGCACGCAGGTAACCGATCGCCCTCTCCGGAGTGGACCAGAGGTTCAGCGCACTAGTGATGTTGTGTTGTGTTTAATGTTGTGCTAGAGTGGTACAGTCTGTCATAATGTGTTCAATTGTTTGTGGTGTGTCCCAGGTGGCAGGTGTCGTTTGTGGAGTTGTCTAGTCTGTGTTTATATGTGTGTAAGTTGGGGGTGATGTTCACATCGGAATCGTGCTAAGTTAACTCGATCCGATCTGCTCAGGCTGATCTCTGACCTGTTAATTGGTGGCGGGTTCGCACCTAGGACCGCATTCGGACCGAGTCGTGTCAGTGCTTTGTGGGTTAGGTGTGTGTGTATGTGTTTTCTGTAATGTGTGATGTCTGTGGGGCGTGGTGTGGAATGGAGTATTTGGTTATAATGTCTCTCTGGTGTTACCTTAATGGTGCGAGGTGTCGGTGCATGATTGTACATGTAGTGGCAAGGGTGTTGTGGGTTAGTTGTCGCTGCTGCCATGAATTGGGTTCCCCTCATGTCTAAATGTTCCCTAACTTTCAGTATTTTTGTTTCTGTGTGCAGGTGTTCTATTGGTGTTGTTTGAGTGCATCCTGTAATGATACGAAGTGCGTTGTTTTGTATTGTCTGTAAGGTGTTTATGTGTGTGTTTGAGATGATGGGTGCCCAGCATGGGCTAGCATAGTCCATAACTGAGCGAATATATTGTTTGTATATGAGTGATGTTGTTTCCTGCTGGTGTCCAAAGTTTGTGCCTGTTAGTACCCTAAGCGTGTTAAGTCTTGAGTACATTTGTTTTTAATGTTCTGAATGTGGTTTGCAAAAGATAATGATGTGTTGTATGTGACCCCCAAGTATTTTGGTCCTGTGAGTTTGTGAAATGTTGGTGTTGTTTAGTGTAAGCTGTGGGGTTATCTGGTGTTCTTTTGTGTTGCTTGTAAGCAAGGTGATGGTTGATTTTGTGGGCGCTACTTTGAGTCTATTGTGTGTGAGCCAGTCTTGTATACTGTTTATGTATGTTTGTAGGTTATTTGTAGCGGTGTCGATGTTGTTTTGGGTGGATGTTAGAGTGATGTCATCTGCATATGATGATAAGGTAAGCTTGTTATCTATGGGTGTTGGAATGTCATGCATGTATAAGTTGAACAGTGTTGGTGAGAGAACAGAGCCTTGAGGGACCCCGTTCAGAAAAAGCTTGTTTTTGGATGACTTGCCATTAAATGTGACATGTGAGTATCTTCCCGAAAGATAGTTGCTCAGCCACCTTTTGGTGTTATTGTGCATGTTTGTGTTGAGTATTTTGTTTATGAGAGGGAAGCGTGAGATAGCATCAAATGCTTTACTAATGTCTATTGTTGAGCTGGTCGTCTGGAGTTGATGCCATCCATGATGTGCTGCGTGAGGTTAGTAATGTCGTGGTTGAGTAGTGAGGTCTGAATCCATGTTGAGTAGACGATAGTGGTATGTGTGGGTTGGTGATTTGTAAGACTAGTCTTTCTGTTACTTTGGAAGGTGTGCATAGTAAAGTAATGGGTCTATAGGAAGCTGGTTCTGTTGGATTTTTGTTTGGTTTGAGTAGTGTAATAATTTTACCTTGTTTCCATATGTCAGGAATAATAGTGTTGGTATGAATATGTGCTGATATTTGTGAGAGCTAGTATTCCCTGTGGGCCCAAGTGTTTAAGGTGTATGTTAGATATGTTGTCTGGTCCAGTAGCCTTCGAATTCTTGATGTTTTTGATGATGTTGGTGGTCTGGACTGTATTGAAGGGTGTAATGGTCGTGTCGAGTCTGTAGGTTTTCTTGTGTCTGGCTGTTTGTCTGTCTGCGTGTTTCTGGTTGTTGTCTCTGTTTAAGTGACTTATCTTTACGTAGTGATTAACTAGAATGTTAGCTTGTGTGTATATGTTGGGATATTATTTTGGCTGCGACAAAAACAAAACGTTTGCGGAGATGCTGTTGTTGATCGAAGCACAGTTGGACGCTGGTCTAAACGTGTGAGATCATCGGAGAGAAGGAGAGCCAGCCTCGATGATGAGCCACGCAGTGGTCGCCCAGCATCGGCTGTGACATCTCACACTGTGCAACGTGCTAACAGCACCATTCGATTAAATCGGCGCGTCACATACAAGGAGCTATCATTGGAGTTAGGGATTAGTGAAGGAAGTGTGAATACGATAATTCAGCAACTGGGATTCTCAAAAGTGTGTTTACGGTTTGTTCCTCGCCAACTGACTGAAGCTCACAAAGCCCAAAGAAAAGAAATTGCTTCTGAGTCGTTGGTTCGATACGAGACAGAAGGGGATGACTTCCTTTCACGAATTATGACTGGGGATGAGACTTGGGTACACCACTTTCAACCTGAAACAAAACGTCAATCCATGGAGTAGCATCACGCAGACTCCTCACGCAAGAAAAAGTTCGAAATGGTTCCCTCTGCAGGAAAGGTTATGGCCACCATCTTCTGGCACATGAAAGGGATGATTCTGGTGGACATTATGAAGAAAGGACAAACAATCAACTCAGAGGCATATATTGCTATCCTACAGAGACTCCAGAGACGTATAAAGCGAGTTCGACCGGAGAGAAAACTGGAAGACGTCCTTCTTTTGCACGATAACGCAACACCACACAACAGTTTGCAAACAAGAGAGGCCATCACAAAAATGCGCTTGACTGTGTTACCCCACCCTCCATACAGCCCGGATCTGGCACCTTCAGACTTCTAGTTGTTTGGGCCAATGAAGGATGCTATTCGTGGAAAAAAGTTTCAGAGTAATGATGAGGTTGTTGAGGAGGTTAAGAGGTGGCTCCAGCGGAACCCAGCGGACTTTTACCAGCAAGGAATAAAGGCCCTTGTTTCGAGGTGGAGGAAAGCCGTAGAAAAGGATGGAGACTATGTGGAAAAATAAAAACTTGTAAAAAAGGTATGTAACTACTTGTGTACAAAATTTCTGGAACTTACAGGGAAACTTGGAAAGAAAAAAAAAGGGTCGGGCAAAATATATTGAGTGGCCCTCGTACAATGGAAATGGGGAAAAACAGTAAAATAATTTAGTAATTTTATAATTATACACCAACCTTATATAACTCTTATGAACAGTAACTAATTGAGACCACGACCCATGCATGTAATACTCTGCTTATTGGGAAATGTAACCTAGATTAGAAAAGAAAAACACAATACTAGACAAATGTATATAGTTTCACAGAAGAGCAAAGACTGAAGTCGAAACACATACACAAGGAACAATAATCAAGGTTATGTGGACCCGAGTAGCGCCTCAGGAGGGGGGACGTCAGGGGGCTCCTGCACTCCCAATATTTTTTGTCGTCCTCTCCTCTGGTCGCGCTTCTCAAGTCACAAATTCACATAAATAAAAATAAAAAATAAATTAATTTTTTTTCTAACTGGCCACTTCCTAATTTTTATAAACACATCACTAATATGCGCAGCATATAGCTCCATAAAAAGATATATTAGCTTATCTCACTTCCACCCCTAACCTACAAGTAAACTTCAAAGAGGAGGCTGCATTTGTCACTCCCTCAAGTATCTCAATTCTAGTCAATGCAATCTGGGCTCAGTGTGCTGTGATTCTAGGAAAGTCTATCACTGGCTTGTAGCCAGTGACGTCGTGCTCTAGGGGCCTGGGAAAGGTTCCGCTCCCCTTTTTTGACAAAAAATAAAGGTTTAAGTCAGCAGTATACTTCTGGCCCCCCAAATTCAGGCCCGACTAAACTTTTTCGGGCAATTACCCAACAGATTTCTGGAAAAAGCTCAGTATACATCTTTTCATTTCACCCGAAACACTGTAATAGCTTGTTTAGGAGGTGTACGATAATTTTGAGAGAGATACGATAATAGTGTACGACTGTACGATAATTTATAACATCTGCTAAGGCAGAACGTGTGTTTATCAAAGTGAAAATTATAAAATCTCGCCTGAGGTCCACTATGACAGATATGCGTCGAGCTGACTTAGTTCTGTTAAGTGTTGAGTGTAAGGAAGCAACGCTCATTGACCTCAGTGAAGCGATAAATGCATTTGCTGTAAACTATTAAAAAAACGCAAGACTTTAATACACGTACACTAAAATATCATGGTGTCTGTTTTGAGATTGTCATTGAATCTTTGGTCTAGAATAGCATATAAGCTCATCTATTTTAGTATACTGTACATAATGAGGAATATGCTTATTGTAGTCTCTATTCATAATGTTTTCAGAGCATCAAAGTTATGCTTAATCACATCGAATATTAATATGGAAATATCATACCATGTTACTCATAAAAAATTTTCTTAATGAACCATGTTTTACTAAAAATAAAGTTTCCTTAAGGTCGTTTTCTTATCATGTGCCTAATCATTTGCCATTAACCAAATACAATAACATATCAGCTTTTTGCTGACCAGTCACCGTTTTAATGAATGGTCGTCCTCTTCATTACCTGGTTTTCTCCCCAATATGCCAGCTACCTGGGCGTCACTGGTGGACTCCCGTGGACATGCATAATTTAAATAAATTATCATAAAAGAATTATTGTAAAAATAAACAAACTAACACAAGAGAAGGTTAGAAGATTGTAGACACCGAGCGACTAGGGAAGTACTTCGGGGAGCACGTTATACAGGAGACAGGGAAAGCTGGAACTCCTGTTTCTTCCGCAACTGTCCTCCTTAGCGGGTCTTTTTCAGTGTCTCTTCTACCCTGTAAGCAGTCCAGCATGCTCTCAAACACACACTTCTCCATTACTCACTACACATCAGTGCTGGGCAAGTTCCGCACACCTTCCGCACCTCCGCACATTCGCACTGCGCGGAAGTGCGAAATGGTGTGCGGAGGTGCGGTGTGCGGTCACCTCGGTAAGAAGGTGCGGAGGTGCGGGTGCGGAAGGTGTGCGGATTGGTCCGCACACCCGTTCGCACACTTGAACTTTAGAATTTTGTCAACTATTGACCAGTCAACATCTCTAATTTAGTGTATTGTATTCTAGTAATTTTCTGACCTCTCATAACAAAAAAATGACTTTATTGTATTAAAACTTTATTTTCACAATTAAATATTAAATAAAAGTTTATAAAAGTATTAATATATTAATGGAAACTTATATATTTCCTTGCGATAAAACTTTATATATGTAAATAGGGTGCGGGTGCGGGTGCGGTTGTGCGGAAGTGCGGGTGCGGAAGAGGCTAAAGTGCGGGTGCGGAAGTGCGGGTGCGAACCTCCCATTTGGTGTGCGGTTGCCCAGCATTGCTACACATACATCCATCTTACACACTACACAATCTTTTCAAAATTAAAAAAACAACAAAATGGCATCGACCTCAAGAGCCGCAGAGTCCCCTGAGGAGGAGACCTTTAACGTCCCCACTGTCCCCTCTACCGATACCGAGAACGCACACTCGGGCAGCGAGCTGGTTCTACTACTGCTCAGTGGCGGATTAATTATCATTGAGGCAATTAAGACTGAAGCCTCAGGCTCCCATGCTTGAAGGGGGCCCCCAGTCAACTGAGTTTCGATGATATAATTCGAGATTTCGCAAACTTCTTTGATTAAATATGACAGAGTACACAAACTGACAAATTTTATGTTTTATTTTATGTTTTATAGGCCCTAAAGTAAAGTTTGTTTTATACTGTTTTATTTTAGCAAACGGCAAAATACATTGTGTTAAGATTATTTTAAGTTTGTTTCTCAATTAGCCTAAGCACCGTACATATAATTCGTGTAAATGTACTATGTACTGTACATGTACATGTATTGTTACTAAAAATCTATAAAAAAGGGTTCCCAAAATAAAATTAGCCTCAGGCCCCAGGTACAGTTAATCCGCCCCTGCTACTGCCCATTCGAGATGTTCAACGCCTCTGCCTGATTCAATTCTCATAAACTTCTGCAACATTCGTGGCCTTTCTTCAAATTTTCAATCCGTTGAACACCACTTCTCCTCCTATAAACCTCACCTTCTCTTCCTCACTGAAGCTCAGGTATCTGAGACGACTGACAGCAACTCCTTTTCTATCCTCTCATACGTTTTCTATACTTATTTTCATTCAAAAGGGGGATGTTGCGTGTATATACCCAACGACCTAACTTCCGAACTTGAATCTTCCGAATTCTACATTCTCTGGCTACAGCTTTCATGCCATTCTCAAACTAAGTACATATACGCTGTCTACCTTTCTCTTAATTCTACTGACTATCCAAAACTCTTTGACTACTTCACTTCCAAAGTGGAATACATTCTATCCCACTCTCCTTTTGCTGAAATCTCCATTTTAGGATATTTCAATGTTCACCACCACCTTTGACTTTCCTTCCATTTCAGTGACATACCTGGTGAACGAGCTTACAACTTCTCTATCCCGAATGACCTGTACTCTTCGCTCAAACTTTCGCCTCCAAATCAACCCAGGAGATTCCGGTGCTGTTCCTCCAGCTCCTCCCTCTGAATTAATTATGTCTGAAACTAGAATCTCCTCCAAAAATGTTTTTTCAGCTCTATCTGGGCTCAACTCTAGGAAGGCGTATGGTCCTGATGGTGTTCTTCCTGTTGTTCTCAAGAACTGTGCTTCTGCGCTAAAACCCTGCCTAGACAAATTTTTTCGTTTTTGATTTTCAGGTGGTACTTTTCCTTCCTGCTAGAAGTTTGCTTTCATTCAGCCTGTACCAAAGAAGGGTGACCGCTCTCAACCCTCCAACTATCGTCCAATTGCTCTGATTTCGTGTCTTTTTAAAGTTTTTTAATCTATCCTTAATAGGAAGATTCTTAAATACTTCTCTTCTCACAATCTTCTTTCAGATCGTCAGTATGGGTTCCGCAATGGAGGCTCTACTGCATACCTAATTTAAGTGTGCAGTGATAACCAATTTGCGCAGTAATAATTTCAATTTGTGCAGTGATAAATTAAAAATCTGTGCAGTGATAAATTAGGTTATATATCTGATATAGAACCTGATGTATCACTGCACAAATTGAAATTATTACTGCACAAATTGGTTATCAGTGCACAAATTGAAATTATTATTGCGCAAATTGGTTATCACTGCACACTAAAATTAGGTATGCTCAATCTTTGCTGTTGCGCTAGACACATGAAAAGTTTTTGATAGAGTCTGGCACAAATCATTAATTTCGAAACTGCCCTCCTTCGGTTTCTATCCTTCTACAGTATTTGTACCTTCATATCTGATTTCCTTTCTGACCAATCTATAGCTACAGATGTAGCTGGTCACTGCCCTTCTCCTAAAGCTATTAATAGTGATGTTCCTCAGAGTTCTGTCCTGTCACCTACTCTTTTCCTTTTATTTATCAATGGTCTATTAAGTCGCAATTCGTGTCCTATCCACTCCTATGCCGATGATTCCACTCTTCACTTCTTCACCTACTTCACAAAGCATCCCCCTCAACAGTCACTATTCTTCGCGTGGGACAGCTATGATGCCCCTGATCTTTCTAGTATCTTTGATTGAGATAGAGAAAAGCGTGTGGCTTTCAATGCCTCAAAAACTCAGTTCCTTCATCTATCTACTCGTCACAATCTTCCACACGACTATTCCCTTACCTTCAACAATACACAACTCAATCCTTCCTCTTCGCTTAGCATTCTTGGCGTTTCCTTTTCTCGTGATCTTTCTTGGAAAGCTCACATATACTCTCTTTCTGAAACAACTTCTAAGAAGTTAGATGTGCTGTATCGGCTCCGCAGTTTCTTCACTCCCACTCAGTTGCTGTCTCTGTACAGGGGTCTTTGAAGTGTTTTCTCCCAATTACCTTCTCGTTGTGTGTAAAATATGAGAAATAATGATGAGGACTTTCAGTGCCGGGTTAACCCGAAGGCTTAAAGACTGAAAGCCTTGGCCTACGAAAAAGTGTAGCCTACGAAAAAAAAAAAAAATTTTCAACACCACTAGCAGATTTTCTGGCAGTTGTCATCTGACCTTGAAGTAAAGGTGTTTGTTTAGTTGTTTTCCACTTTATTTGTGTAGACTGTAGAGTAGACATAGGGGGTGATATAGAGCTAGATCTCGGTGATGAAGTCATTGCTTTCTCCAAATACAGTATTTCTGAGGTGTCCCTCAAATCAGCAGAGTAGGTGCTACAATTTCTTTTGCAGCACATGATGACCGCGACTTTCCCAAACATCTACATAGCTCTACATATTTATTTATGCTTGTTGGGTACTAATTCCGAAGGAGAGAGATCATTTTCGACTCTACAGAGAGTCAAGATTTGTTATCGATCAACCCTGGGACAATCTCGCTTATCTGCACTAGCACTCATTTCGATTGAAAGTGATTTGGCTCGCAGTTTGGATTTTTCAGAGATTATTAAGATGTTCTCCCAAAAGAAAGCCAGAAAAATAAGGTCACTTAGGTTAAACCGTTAGATGTTTTCAATGTCCGGCTTTTTGCTCGGTTTACTGTGTGCAATTTACTTTACGTTTGTTTGCTTTACAATTTACTTTACTGTGTGCAATTTATATATATATATATATATATATATATTACTTGGTGAAATATATTTTTTTATGTAGGCCTATCGTATTTAATCTCTTAAAATTATCTATATTATACTCAATTACAAATGAAAAATATGTAATCTCATTTAATAAAGCATCTATATTTGTCGAGCACTTTTTCTAATACCGATATATTGGAAAGATTTGTTGAAGTCCATGCAGTCCAGCCTTGGCCTACGAAACCCTTAATCCGGCCCTGAGGACTTTACTCGGTTATATGATTAAGAAATTGGTAGCGAAAGCCAGCTTAACCTTAAGCCTAGCTGAATTAGGACAGTCAGAATACGTGGAGAAGTATTATTTAAGCCTATCTCATACGAGAGTAGAGCCTTGAGTTCACCGGATGTCAACACTCTCTCGTTTCGGCTTTGGTATCGCTTTACACAACACTGACTAAATTACCAGAATCTACCAACCCACTGGGAACGATACTACACAGTAGGTTAGCTCCTTAAGGACGGCGTCGCTAGTCTCCACACAATGGTTGTTCAGACAGTTGTCATTGATCCATTTGTGGTCATTACTCAAACTACATATAAGTCACAATTGGGTATAAAATATGTCGTAAAAATATATAATAATATACATAAGTCACAGATATAAAACAAATATACGAGTATATAAGCAGTATCTTAATTGACTGAGAGTGAACTGTATTATTTAGCTTTCTATGAAATTACCGTGCAGCGTCCGAGACGTATTTGATTAATTCGCTCCATTCTTCTTCCTCTGACCAATGCTTATAAACCTGGAACTTAATGGCAACTTTTACATACACTATTTTACGAGTTTTATAAATTCCTAACTGTATTATATTATTTCATTAACTTATTTAACTTATTTGACGAGATTAAATTGTTTTGATATTTATCTCAAGCACGGTACTATCTTAACACTAATGAATACAGCATTGGACGAAACAAGAGGTGGGACATCACGTGACTGCTACTTCTATTCCTTATTAGTTAAACAATATTCGTCGCAGTTACACTTACGAACGTGTGGAAATCTGATCTTCTGGCTTCGTGCCAAAAATCACGTACTTACTTTCCTAAATTCATTTGAGGCCTACGAGGAAGTTATCCCTTAACTATTAAATCCTAACTTACGTTTTTCCATTTATTTAACAATTCGTATTAGAAATCATATTAATAAATCCTTATTTTTCAATCTCAACATCTTGCACGTCCCTGTATGCAGTACGCTTCTCATGTGTTGGGTGGCTCAACCCACACAGACCTACTTGGTCGGGCGAAATCAAAGGCTTTTCGTCTAATCAATTCCCCGCCTCATGTTGCCTCACTCTCTCTTTGCTATCTCTATTATAACGGACACTGCTCTTCTGAACTCTCTAATTCCTCCTTTAAGGAGAGCAAGTAGTATCAGACTTTCGATACATTCTCATTTGTTTTCTGTCCAACTCTCTTACGCAACAGTTAATCGATATTTTCAATCTTTCATCCACTCAACTGGTCAACTCTTGAACAATCTTCCTCAATTCATCTTTCTTCCTGTCTATAACCTTCATTCTTTCAAACGCAGAGTGTCTAGGCATCTTGAAAACCCTGGACCTTGATTTTGGCTCTCTTCTTCTTCTATGGTGAGGGGGAGGGGTTTCTGTAGGCATTTGCCCTTGTCCCCTCCTTTTTGCATAAAAAAAAAACAATTGTCACCTGTGTACAAAAGTTCACCACAGTGAATCGCTCAAAATACAGTTGTAACTATAGTCCTTATATAGCGATCAAAAGTACCTTACCTCTCTAAACTTGACTCTGAAGAGATCTAACTCCCTTAGACTTCCGTTTCGTATACCCAAATATCGGATAATGGGGCATTTTTTATGACCATGGTTTTCCTGATCCTTCAAAATTCCCTACTCCTATTCTTTCCCTGGATATTACATCGGCTTATTCGTGGATAGGCGGTAGCGCCTATAAAATGTTATTTCCAACGGATTTTGATATATATACCGGGTGTCCCACAAAAAAGTTAACCGTACTTTGAATTAATATAACTCAAAAACTATTAGAGATTTTTGGGTCCTGCAAAAATGTTTTATTTAACAACTATTTATCTGTCGATTCTGGAAATTTCATTAAATTTCCTTTTACGAAGTTGATACATTAATGGTTTTAGTGGAGGCTATCAAAAATATGTTTGCGCAAGGAAGTAAAATAATGAAACTTCGAAGTTTAAAATTAACAAATTTATTTAAATCCATTAATAACGAAAACACCTCTTCATATGGGTAATACAAATTTATTTTTTAATTTTCTAAGCACCGTTTCCTTCCACATGTCCTCCATTTCTTTTCAAGCACAGTTGCGCCTTTGGTCGCATTGATTGCACAACTTTTTTGATCAACTGGTGATTTTCCTTAAGTAAATTGACTTCACGTGTGATACTATCTCTTAACTGGTTTATGTTTTCCGGTGGAATAGAATACACTTTACTCTTTAGATATCCCCATAAGAAATAATCGCACGGTGTTAAATCAGGGGATCTTGGGGGCCATTCAATTGCATGATTTAGCGCGACAATGCGGTTGCCAAAATTTTCTCTCAGTTTTGTTCTTACAGCAAGCTGTCTATGAGCTGGTGCGCCGTCCTGAATCCACCAAAGTCTATTGAATTGATTGCCGTAAATCTGGAGGAGTTCTGGGATGATCCGTTCGTTGATCATGTTCAGGTAGGCAGCACCATTCAAGTTATTGTCGTAAAACAATGGGCCGACAAGATAGCCATTCCCGCATATTCCGATCCACAAAGACACTTTCTGCTGACAAATACGTGTGTCAAAGTTGAATGCTGGGGGGTTGTTCAGCGGCGCATATTGTCGAATATTATGGCTATTTACCTTTCCATTCATGAAAAAGGCTGCCTCGTCAACAATCACAATGTTTTCCAAGAAACGAGCAGGTTTATGGAGAAGCCATTCGACAAATTGTCTACGACGAGGAAAATCAGTTTCAAGAAGCTGGTGTCTTACATGCATCTTATAGGGATGCCATTTTAAGTCATGTTTAACAATGCGGTTAAATGTTGACTTTGACAATTGTAACCCATTCTTTCTGACTGATACATTTGGATTTTGAAGAAGTGTCATCTGAACATTTTCGATATTTTCTGTTGTTCTTATGGTTTTCCTAGGACCCGAACGACCTTTATTTAGATTTAAGCATGTTCCTTCATGTTGGTATTTCCGAACATTTTTCCAAATAGCGGGCTTGCTTGGTGGGTGCCTACCTGGAAAACGTTGTTCAAATAAATCTTGTACTTGTTTAATACTGCCAGTCTTAATAAAGTTTGTGATTACAAATACGCGTTGCTCTTTTGTTAACTGCATGATAAAAAGGGTTCTTTTGAAGTAAACTTTTACATAGAAACGCTTTGATTTGCTTAATAAGCAATAATAACGAGACCATACCACAGCGTGTCCGAAAAACCACTGTGCAATGGCCTAGGCTTCGCTTGAAGAATCGCACAGTGACCTAGGCTACCTAGGCTCCCTATGCTTCGCTTGAAAGTGCACGGTGACCTAGGCTTCCTAGGATTCGCTTCATTATTTTACTTCCTTGCGCAAACATATTTTTGATAGCCTCCACTAAAACCATTAATGTATCAACTTCGTAAAAGGAAATTTAATGAAATTTCCAGAATCGACAGATAAATAGTTGTTAAATAAAACATTTTTGCAGGACCCAAAAATCTCTAATAGTTTTTGAGTTATATTAATTCAAAGTACGGTTAACTTTTTTGTGGGACACCCACACACACTGCGTTCGAAAAGTCTCTCCGCAGTAAAATCAAAAGGTTATGTAATAAAATCACGAAATCATGGTTGAATGAAAACATTGTAGTTTTTCAATTTCCTATGCATTTAACATACCACTGCGGAGAGACTTTTCGAACGCACTGTGTGTGTGTGGTGTATATATATATATATATATATATATATATATATATATATATATATACAGGGCGTCCCAAAAAAATGTATACACACTTTAACAGCTGATAGCTCAATTGATGTTTCTTTCTTTCCAAGTTAAACCCATTAGAATTAATAATGGCAGTCAGACTAAGCTTTGAACAAAGGAAATTCATTCTAAAATGCTACTGGAAGTGTGAAAACGCAGTTGAAGTGCAAAGACAGTTTAGGAGGGAGTTTCAAACAGATCCACCAACGCGACTTACCATCACTCGAATTAGAGATAAGTTTGAAGCCGATGGAGCTGTTCAGAATGTCCACAAGAAGCGTTCCGGAAGACCACGGACATCGACAAGCCCCACAAAGCAAGAAAGAGTACTGGAAACGTATCACCAAAGTCCAAGAAAATCTGTGCGGCAAGCGAGTCGTGAGGTAGGAATTTCAGAATCGTCTGTCCAACGCATTTTGAAGCGCTGTCAATGGAAAAGTTACATTCCAAGATTAGTCCATGCTATTAATGAAGATGATCCGGACCGAAGAGTGGAGTATTGCGAGTGGTACTTGGCACGATGTGGATGTGGATTGGACGAAGGGGTTTCGTAGAATACCCTCCGCGTTCACCAGACCTCACACCACTAGACTTTTTTTTATGGGGATACTTAAAAGACAAAGTCTACGCTATAAAACCTGCAACAGTCGCTGAATTGAGAGCAGCCATTGAACGAGAATGCACACAAATACCAAACGAAATGTTTCGTGATGTTTGCGATTCCATTGCTTCGCGTTATCAGCAGTGCCTGGACCAGAACGGACGTCAGTTTGAAAACAGGCGTTGACAAAACAATTAAATAATGTCTGTAGATTCTATTACATTTTGAAAATGAAATGTATTTTAATAAACACTGCCTTTATAATTATTTAAAGTGTGTATACATTTTTTTGGGACGCCCTGTATATATATATATATATATATATATATATATATATATCTATGCACACACACACACACACACACACACATATATATATATACACAGTTGCCTAGTCTCTTCCTCAATGCTTTTTATTGCTCTATTTGACCGAGAAGACCTTTTTCATGCAACTTTACTGCGATCAATTGCCGTATAAAATTTACACGCATCTCCATTTTAGCTGAACCCACTTTAGTTCAGTAACTGAGTCGAATCTTTGTGTGGTTTGTCATACCGGATGTTTACAATCTCAAACTTTCGGCATGTTTCATTATTACGACTCAGATCCGAACAAATTGTGTGTGTGTGTGTGTGTGTGTATATATATACACACACACGAGGGTAATTCAATAAGTATCCGCACTTTTTATTTTTACAATTTTATTTTCACATCTGATAGATTATAAACACATCACTCCTCAACATAGTTTCCCTGTTTCTCAATACACTTAGTCCAGCGATCTACAAGCTTCCTAATGCCATCACAAAAGAATGTTTTTGGCTGTGTGCGTTGCCAGTCATGCACCGCCTCCTTCATCATCGCCAGTTGATAGAAGAGCACAAGCGTAATCGTATGGACGTCTGCTCTCGTCTTTTGGCGCGGTATCATAATGAAGGTGAAAACTTTTTTGGAGCGCATTATCACTGGAGATGAAACCTGGATCCATCACTACGAACCAGAAAGCAAACGACAGAGCATGCAATGGAAGCATCCAACATCTCCCGTTGTAAGGAAGTTCAAAGCGCAGCCGTCAGCAGGTAAAGTTATGCTAACACTGTTTTGGTATACACAAGGCATTATTTTTGAACATTATCTAGAGTGTGGACCTACAGTAACAAGTGCATCGTATTCTGACATGCTTAGGAATGAGTTAAAGCAACCAATTCGCACAAAACGGAGAGGGAGATTGTCGGAAGGTGTTATTCTGTTACACGACAATGCGCGCCCTCATACCGCTGCCAGACTAGAAAATGCATTCAAGAACTTAAATTTGAAGTTCTCGACCATCCAGCCTACAGTCCACATCTGACACCTTCTGATTTTTACCTGTTTGAACAACTAGAAGACGCTCTGAGAGGTCAGCGATTCCAAGGCGATGATGACCTGAAGGAGGCGGTGCATGACTGGCTACGCACACAGCCAAAAACATTCTTTTGTGATGGCATTAGGAAGCTTGTAGATCGCTGGACTAAGTGTATTGAGAAACAGGGAGACTATGTTGAGAAGTGATATGTTATAATCTATCAGATGTGAGAATAAAATTGTGAAAATAAAAAGTGCGGATACTTATTGAATTACCCTCGTATACTGTATATATCTTCAGGAAGACGTAAATTTGTATTTCTTAACACCAATACAATTTCGGCCCTTCGCGAGCCCTTTTCAATTGATAATGACCGTATAAACAGAGAACAGAGTTTATATGCACCTGGAAGTTAATTATCAGGGATTAGCTGACTGAACCTTCCATCCTCTTCTCAGAGGATAGTTAAGTTACCCCTCCTACCCAGCTTTGACCTGATGATGTACCTGTGTTGCCTGGGGATTTTTGGAGGCTAATGATACAAAATTCTTAATTTTATTACATATAATTTTGTTAAAAGTGAAATGACCATCGGATAGATTAAAATTTTGTATAGAGCCCATAAGCCAAGATTCAACAATTCTATGCTTAACATAATTATTAGATTTGTAAACAAAGTTGCAATTATTGAAATCTATTACATGGTTATAGTTCCTAACATGACAGAATACTGGACATTTTTCATTCCCCACCCTCATATCTCTCTTATGTTCATAAATTCTCATACTGAGGTCCCTTCCCGTTTCTCCCACGTATACATTATCAGGACATGCATTACATGGTAATATATATACACACCTGTGCCTTTTTCGTCCTTAGGTTTGTTCCTTATTAACATATCATTTATGCAGTTATTATATATGAATGCAAAATTAGTGCCTATTCTCTGGCAAGTTTTCTTAAGCCCTTTCAAGTTTTTATTATAGGGGAGGACAATGCTTTTCTTGTAATCCTTGTTTACAGTTGACCTGCCAGTATAAAAGTTTTTTCTGGCTGCCAAGTGAGCGTTAAAAATGAACCATTTGGGATAATACAGATTTTTAAGTATATTATTGATTTTTTGTATATCCTCCTCAACATAAGAAGGGTGACAGATTCTATATGCTTTTAGGAACATTGAAGATACAACTAATTGTTTTACTTGGTTATCATGAAATGAAAAATAGTGAATGTAAGAGTTTGAATTAGTCTCTTTCCTATACACAGACAATTTTATGTTGTCTTTTTCCCTATTGATGAGAACATCCAAAAAAGGTATTTTTCTATCTCTTTCCCATTCACATTTGAATTTAAGTGAATAGGAAAGGGATAGAAAAATACCTTTTTTGGATGTTTGCAAGGAAAATAAAGGCAAGTTCCAGTAGTTCCTTGTAGTCTTCGCGTGGGTGATTTCTTGACTTGAGAACCTCCCTGAGGAAGGTCAGCATTTCATCACGCCTGTTCTCGTAGAAGCTTTCATTGCTGCTGATGATGATTAAGTCTGCGTCAAAGTTGAGTGTGGAATATGATTTCTGATCCAAGGCATCCCATCGTGATCGAATTCTCTTGAAGAGAGCAATATCTGGCCCACATGACGGCCCATAGCAATACTCAAAGACATCTTTGAGGATCAGTTCATGTATATGGTGACGACAAGCCAGCCATAATACTTGTCTTCGAAGACTTTGTTCAGTGTGCAGACAAGCACCTTGAACCACCATTGTGTTCAAAGGGGTTGTATCGAACGACATACTTATGATCCGTTTCTCAATCTTTGCATTTTGTACCTCTTTCATCACTGCCTGTGCAAGTGTTTACCTGTTCCATCGACAGCTGCAGGAACACCAATCAATTCTTCGAAGTTGTGTCCCGTAACAACAACAGCAATCCTATCTTCAAGGGTTCTTTTTCGACTAATGCCCGAGAGCAGTTTTCCATCCCAGTGAAGCGCTAATAAAGGAGCAGTCTGGAATTTTGTAGTAGCCATCTCTTGCACCATTTCTGCCATGTTCTTTGCGCGAGTTCTGTGAACAGTGGCTCTGGAGATTGACAATGTGTTGATGTCGTATCATAAGCTTTTCGCGGTGGCGGCGTATGACGTAGTAGCCTGGCTAATTGACAGGTTTTCACGATCCCATGTAGCAGTAAGAGTTTTATCTAGAGTGTTTTTTGATCGACAATGAGTCGTTTTCAAAGATTTTGATTCTTTTACCTTGAATTCTTCTTCTTCTTCTTCCGTCGATGATGTTGAAGATGAGTAACCTTCAAGTTTATTCTCCTGGGTCATCCTCTGTATACCTTCCTCTTCATGATTCTTCCTCTTCTTCAATGCATCCTGAGCTTTCTCTTTCCGTTTCATTACCTGTAGATGAAACCTATCCACACCGGCCATTGATGAACTCATTCTCTCTATACATTGTGATGTCAGGAAGGCTTTATCTTCATTAGAGACATGGGGTGATTCTATAACATTGGAGCTTGTTATATCAAACAGGTCTTCCAAATCACCCTTCCACATTTCTCTCCTCATAAGCGCACCATCAGTGGTCTTACCCTTGTCTTTTTGGAGTTGTCGATACTCATTAAAGAGAGCCTTAACCTTTTTCCTGACGTTGGGCACTGCCATCACTGGAATATATGCTTTACTCCATACATTCCGTAGTTGGATAGACGTCAGCTTCGCTGCTTCTGCAATGGTTTTCTTTTCTTCTCTGTGATGATACAAAAAGCATAACAACACTTGCTCTTTGGAAGGTAGTCTTGCCCCAAGTAAGTCAGGCGAGGGTTTTTTCTCCAGAAGCCACGTTCCTTTCCTAATTGCCATCACATCAAACAGTACCTAGAATTAAAATAACATACGGTAAATGCTCAGTGCTCAAACATTTGTAATAAAAGAATTGCTCAAGTCTAACGGTTTTTATAGATAACGTGAATATACTGTATTACAAAACTATAGCACATTAACTGACTGCATATGTGTCAGTTATTTCTGCATGAAGCATAAAATACCACTCGACATGAACTAACCTGATATATTTACAGCATAAACCATAAACAATCTCACTATTACAGCACAAGTAAAGCGGCAATTTTATGGGCCGGTTATGTACAAACTGGAAGCCAATCAGCATAGAGTTTACCATATAAGGAGCGGAACCTGCAAATATCATCCGATTTTGCTGAAATTTGGCTACGCACACTTTTTTATGAAATGGAAATAGGGCATGGGGTATATGATCTAAAATAAAAAATTTTGATTTGTGAAACACCCTAATATATATATATATATAATATTATATATATATATATATATAAATAAAATCATATACTCGTGTATATATAATAACTAATAATTCCATGTCAATTTAATGTTAAATTACCAAATGAAAAGGGATAACATACTTGAGACTAAACGTAAAATTGTTTAATTTCATTTTTTCATTTGTGAGCAATTTTCGTCGTTGAGGTATCTCGGTATGTCATTCGACCAGGAGGTGGTAGATCGACATGACTTCAGAAGTCACGGAGACGTTCTGTAGTCCATGGGCCAGAAGGGTCGATCGGTACCACTCGGAGGAACCAAACGTCCCTCATACCAATGATGAAGGATGCTGAGTAGATGATAAAAATGCTTGCTGGACATTTCAAAAGAGTAGCTTTATTGTTTTATCAATATTTTAAGTTTGCACCCAATACTGAAATATTGGGTGCCTATGTTTGATGAAGATTTACACTAAAACGTTACCAAATACAGATGTCCAGCAAGCATATTTGGAAACTACGAGGGCCACTCAATATATCTTTCCCCACCTTTTTTTTCTTTCCAAGTTTCCTTGTAAGTTCCAGAAATTTTGTACACAAGTAGTTACATACCTTTTTTACAAGTTTTTATTTTTCCACATAGTCTCCATCCATTTCTACAGCTTTCTTCCACCTCGAAACAAGGGCCTTTATTCCTTGCTGGTAAAAGTCCCCTGGATTCCGCTGGAGCCACCTCTTAACCTCCTCAACAACCTCATCATCACTCTGAAACTTTCTTCCACGAATAGCATCCTTCATTGGCCCAAACAACTAGAAGTCTGAAGGTGCCAGATCTGGGCTGTATGGAGGGTGGGGTAACACAGTCAAGCGCAATTTTGTGATGGCCTCTCCTGTTTGCAAACTGTTGTGTGGTCTTTCGTTATCGTGCAAAAAGAAAGACGTCTTCCAGTTTTCTCTCCGGTCGAACTCGCTTTATACGCCTCTGGAGTCTCTTTCTTCCTCTACTTTCCCCATTATTAAGTTCTGATTGGTTGTAATGTCCACTAACGAGGTCTGTCTGTCTATTCGTTTTTTGAATCAGGTTCTACTTTGAAACTTTCCACACCCTGTTTAGGATGTCTCTCCCAATCTCTGTCATCCTTAGGGTCAAAAGTCGACTGTACCTTTTCTTTTTGTCCTCTCTGCTCGAGGAATTGAATCTGATCTCCGCTGCTAATATGGAACACTCCTTGGCCGCACGGCCCTGCTCTTTGCATACAAAGCATCTCATTAGTTTAGGATCCCTCAGGATGAAAAAATTTACTGCATTAACTAACCTATCACCCGCATCATCCATCCCGATCGGAGCCACCAGATCTATGATCCATCTATTTGCACGCGGTCGCCTTATTTTTTTAAAGATGTCCTCATTGTAATTATCGTACTTTGACCATAATTGTGGAGGTATGGCATTTAATAGCACTTTGTAGGTGGTAAAATCAACACTTATGTGTTGTAACATGGTTGGGACGTCAGCCTTTAATTGTGTTAAATCCAGCATGACTTTAAAATAAATGTGAGGAATGACTCGCCTGGTTTCCTCATATTCTTCTCAATTTGTATTAACTTGTCTGAAATTTCAGACCTACTATTCCCACAATACATATTAGCACAATAAATGGCATACTCATTTCAATTTTGTGTCCTTAAAAATAGATCACTCAATACCTGCGTAGCGGATGGTACCAAACACCTGATAGCAAGTTTTATTCTAGTGCTATCACAATTTTTGGATTATGAAGCCGTTCTGTGTCGGCGGAGAAATGTTGGAAACGGACATAAGATACCGTAAACTTTTTACTGGTAGCTGTCTTGTGATCATTTAAATCTCTACTGAAGACAACACAGTCTTCGGACATCGTCTTTAACCTACTCGCCTCTGCTTCTTCCGGATCCATGACTAAAGGATAATCGACCAATGTAGAAATACGTAATCAAGGTGAATTACAGTAGTTGGAAATGAGGTTGTACCAGTAGGAAACTGGCCTAAAATAGGTTGCAGGTTGGTAGCAGGCATATGAGTAGGTGGATAATCACACAGGCCTGCAAATGAGAACTTTGTAAAAGTTGTTTTCTTACTAATAACTGATTTTATATAATTCAACTACGCTGATTTCGAATAAGTGTCCATTTTTTTCTATCACGTAAGGATTTTCTGCAAACTGGAATGGAAAAAACAACAACAAATAAATATTATTTATTTTAATTTACATTAGGTACCTATTTCGCTTTGTTATACTATGATAATTACAAATGCAAACAAATTTAAAAAGAAAGAAGACTATTAACGTCAATTACATATTCATCTTTATTTGTCCTGAGTTTTCATGTGAGAGCTATGTCTTTTAGTCTCGAATGTACGCGCTGTTCCTTTTCTTTTATGTAATAATTCTGGAGTATCCAGTTTCAACATCTAGCAATAATCAGCCATCATGCTGATGTCCCACCTTCCCTGATATCTCTTCTCCATTTCTTTGATGTCTTGGTGAAACCGTTCTCCTTGTTCTTCGCTGAGTGCTCCGATATTCTCAGGGAAGTAATCCAAGTGTGAATGTAAAAAATGTAGTTTTAAACTTTTATTACAATCCAACTCTTTGAACTTATTTAGCATGTTGTTCACAGTGTTTTGGTAATTTGGGTCCTTGTTGTTCCCCAAAAATTTGCTGATAACATCTTTAAAAGCAATCCACGGTTTTTTTTAAGATTGTTCATTGTTCTTTCAAAGTGTTCATCCAAAGTCAGTTTTCTAATCTGGGGACTAACGAAAATTCCTTCTTTCAATTTTGCTTCCGAAAGAGTTGGGAATTTACAAAACATATACTTAAAACAATCTCCATCTTCGTCCAAGACATTAACAAATTGCTTCATCAAGCCCAATTTTATGTGAAGTGGATGTAAAAGTACTTTCTTCGTGTCAACCAAACTTTCACGTTGAATGTTTTTAGAACCAGGTGTCAGGTTGACTCTGCGTGGCCATTCCTTTTTTATCTAGTGCTGACTCTGCTGAGTTCTTGCTCGGCTATCCCATTCACACAAAAAACATGGAAACTTCGTACAATGTGGTTGTTGACCTAACAACATACAAATCACTTTTAAGTCTCCACAAAGTAGCCAACCGTGTTCTTTGTATTTAACCTTAGCTAGAAGAAGCTCAAGATTTTCGTACGTTTCCTTCAAGTGAACCGAATGAGCCACAGGAACGGATGCATACAAGTTACCGTTGTGAAGGAGGACGCCTTTTAGACTTCTTTTGGAGAAATCAATGAAAAGTCTCCACTCATTTGGGTCATAGACTGCAGCGCCTAGCTTAAGTATTAGTTCCGAAACATTGTTGCAATATACCAATGAATTTTCTTGATAAAAATATTGGATGAATTCTTTTTCCCGATTTCCGTACCAGTAAAATGATGTTCCGGGAGAAAGCAAGTTCTTTGCACGAAGTCTGGATCCCAAAATCTCTGAAGAATCCTTTGGGAGACACAAATCTCTTACCAAATCATTAACCCTTTAATGCCCAGTGTGTGAAATTTTCATCGTTAACTTTGGAAGCAATTTTAGACCTTAGACCTTAGTTCCCAATGTGTGAAATTTAACACATTTCGTATTTTATTAATTATGAACAATAAAACTTTGTAAAATATATTTTTCAGTTATTTTGGGTCCAATTAAACGATTTTTATATCCCAATTTTTTTTTTTACTTTTCGACTTAATTTGGGTATGAAAGGGTTAAGTTTACTTTGTGTAAACAATTGAGGTTCACCAGATATTTCGGTTTGAAAACAATCAATATCATCGTTTCCATCGTCATCAGACACCGAATCAGATGAAGTTATATCAAGAGTATTTGGTTTAGTAGGTACAGGTATACCAGGTCCATGAGCAACATGTCTTATAGCAGACTGAAAGTTGGATAAGAAATTTCCTTTTTAGTTTTAGTATTGTAGCCTTGCACGTTACATGAACAAAAATAGCAGTCATTGCTGTGATTTCTAGGCTCACGCCAGACCATTGGAATCCCAAAAGGTAAAGAATCCTTTTTACCTTTACTCCACAGTCTAAGTTGTTCAACACAAGCACTGCAAACTTTATGTGGAGCCCATGATTTGTCTTGCTCCCCAAGTTTCATTCCGAAGTTCGCATAGCATGCTTTCTTGACGAAGTCTGTAATATCTCGCCTTTGTTTTTTCAGAGTAAATTTTCCACAAATATAACAGAAAATGTTTGGGCTATTTACACACCCTCTGGTTGCCTAGCGACAAATAAACAAATTTCAAAAGACAAATATAGTCACCGCGCACCTTTGAATAATAAAGAACTATAACCTCGTACGCACTAGACAGACTGACTCAATTCGTGGCTTGTCAACCACTTATATACTAGCGGTGCGTTTCTCGAATTTTCTAGAAGACGCTATGACGTCACTTCTGATCTGGAAGCATTTATAGGTAGTAGTTTTTAATCAAAATTTAATCGAGTCAATTTTAAGGAAAATTACTTCCATATGTAATATGAAATATGACATTTTGTGAAAAATCTGTACGTGATGGCGAAAAATGAATATTATTTTCGGAATCAGCGTGCAAAAGTTACTATATAAGTGATAAAATATTTCGGACAACAAAACTATGGCAGGCTTGTGAATTATTTGTACCCAAGGGGCCTGTATCGTGTTAATTACTTGCACCAAAGACACCTGAACCGTGTTGATGGTTTTGAGCACTGGTACCGTTATTGGCATTTTGCGTTGTTTGCGCACCCTTGTCGTCGCCACCCATAGAAAGGTCTTCTCTTTCTAACTGGAGAAGTTGGAGTGACGGATGTACTTTACTAAAATTCGAGAGGGCTGGTAAAAGCTACGAATAAGGAAGGGTCAGTGAACTCAAGACCAGAAGCAGAAATTGAATGTGAATGAGCTAATTCGGACGCGCAACTTGGTGAAAAGGGAGTTATATTATTAAACAAAGTTGGAGAAAAAGTAAAAACTGTATTGTGATTATTTTCTGTGGGTGAACTTAATGCCAAGGGAGGTGTTCAAGCTCTGGGTTTCCCCGTAGCTGCGCCTGCCTTACCAGTGTCGCTCACCTTATAAACATATTCTTCCGCTGAAGTCGAAGCCAGTCCTCTCGCTCCTTTTGACCGTGTCGTCGCCCCTTGTCGCCGTTTCAAGGGTGGTAGCTTCTTAGACATGAGATTGCCTAAGGCATGGAGTGGAGACTTGACGCCTAATTTCCAATGACTTAACTGTTGACCGGATGTGACATCACGCTTGTACTGCAAAGACTAAGAGACTAAGGCGTGCCGCAGTAGTGAGTATGAGTATGCGTTAGCAATGAGTATGAGTTAGCCCAATCCCTCTGAGGTGTCAAAGTTGATGTCGAACCTTGAATGCGTGTGATGACGAATCTCATTTTGACTCGAAGTCCTTCTGGGGCTAAAACGTAGACAACAGGAACTTTTGTTATCAAAAGACCACCTAACACCAATTTATTATAAATGAAGGCTTCGTGGGTTCTCTTTTGGCTGTTAACGAGGTTATCCTCTCGGCAGTGGTGGATTATAGAGCTCCCATGCTTGAGGGGCACCCCAATCAACTGAGTTTCGATGATATAATTCGAGATTTCGCAAACTTCTTTGAGTAACCCTTTAAGGACTAGTCCGCAGCATATGCGGTCACGCTTGTTACCAGAACGTATAGGTTTTATTGTTATTCAAAACTAAATATTTTAGTAACTAGTCACTGAAATGATACATATTTTCGGTTCCTTTATCAACAACTAAATGACATCTATATATAAACATGTAGAAACATTTATAGAAACGAAGCATTGTAGTACAATTTATATTATTATTTCTGGTGAACCTTAAGGTACCATCCGTCTTTAAAGGGTTAAATATGACAGAGTACACAAACTGACAAATTCCCTGTTTTATTTTATGTTTTATAGGCTCTAAAGTAAAGTTTGTTTAATACTATTTGGTTTTGGCAAACGGCAAAATACACTGTGTTAAGGTTCTTTTAAGTTTGTTTCTCAATTAGCCTGAGCACCGTACATATAATTCGTGTAAATGTACTATGTACTGTACATGTACATGTATTGTTAATAAAAAGCTATAGAAAAGGGCCCCTATATTCTTCATTGCCCCGGGGCCCCAAGGTGCCTTAATCCGCCTCTGCCTCTAGGTCAGCGTTCCTCAACCTTTTTTGTACTGCGGACCCCTTATCAAAATCTTGATATTTTTGGGGCCCCCTCCCCAAAAATTATCTTTTGCATTATGATTAAGTAGCATGTAGACATATTGAGGTATCCAGATTAGTATGTTTTTTAGTCTTGATTTATACTTCAAAGTCGGAGTAAAAATGTAAGAAAAAGGCGTAAAACTTACCGCTGTTCGGTTTACATAAAAAAAAGCAGCATCAAAACAGGGAAGGGGCTCATTTGTGCCAAAAACTCACAGTTCATTAATTGGAAACATAAGATGGTCATAAAAAAACAACATTTATAGAAACTTTAACGTTTCAAGTAACCGAAAATGTTATCGGTTAGAGGTTAAAATTAGCCACCACAAAAAAAGGGAAAAAAAATTGTTTTACTGAATATAATCTAGTCAACTCACGGACCCCTAGGGGTCAGCGGACCCCCTGTTCAGAACCGCTGCTCTAGGTGGTTATGTAATCACTTGGGATCGGTGGTATAAGCACTCTGCACTTCGGGAGATGAGAATGAAATGGCCCGAAGTTATTAACGTTTAATGTGAATCACTAAGTTATGTGGTTGAATCTTAACTTTAAAACAATATCTTAGCATTTGTGTACAATAACCATTATTATCTACCAGGCCATTCCCGACTCTGGTAAGCCATGGGGATGAGTAAGGGAAAACTCAGTAATGCGAGGGAAATGATGAATTGTTGCATTAGGTTTTATGATTAAGGATTTATTGTCTTATAAGGAATATGGCGCTTTATAACATATATATATATATATATATATATGTTAAACACAGACCGTGCATGGAACAAGGAACTCTTCTGGGAAAATTAGCCTGAGCACCGTACATATAATTCGTGTAAATGTACTATGTACTGTACATGTATTGTTAATAAAAAGCTATAGAAAAGGGCCCCTATATTCTTCATTGCCCCGGGGCCCCAAGGTGCCTTAATCCGCCTCTGCCTCTAGGTCAGCGTTCCTCAACCTTTTTTGTACTGCGGACCCCTTATCAAAATCTTGATATTTTTGGGGCCCCCTCCCCAAAAATTATCTTTTGCATTATGATTAAGTAGCATGTAGACATATTGAGGTATCCAGATTAGTATGTTTTTTAGTCTTGATTTATACGGTCTGTGTTTAACATATAATGTTCTCAGGGAACCATTCTGAGTTTGTGTATATATATATATATATATATATATATATATATATATATATATATATATATATATATATATATATGTGTGTGTGTGTGTGTGTGTGTGTATATATATATATATATATATACGTGTGTGTATATACACACACACACACGTATTTCCATTTAAGAGCGAAATTGAATTTGGTGTACCAATGAGTAGCCTGTTATAGTAGGCGTATTAAACTCGTTCGTGCGGGGAGTCTTCTTTCAGTGAAAATCGTTCACGGTAAAAGTGTTCATTTCCTATTTCCCTTTGAAAACCCAATTAGTTAACGAAAGAATGATGCTTCGGGCTTTGTATGAAATTGTAAAGAGAGAGTTCAAGATGCAGTAGAGTAGGTAAACTAATGTTATTCCTTTAAGCAATGAAAATGTTAAACTACACAGAAAAAGCAACACATACGTTTTTATTTATTTTTCAGTAATAATTAATTGTGATTGAAAACGCGTTGCATATCCAACAAAGCATGAAATTTTGTTAAAGTAATGTTTTGCGTTCATACACTCTTTTGTCCATGAATTGAAACACGAAGTGTTGCAGAATTCTAATATAAAGTTTAAGGCACGTCTTTTGTATTTATAAAAATGTTAATTACTCAGATTTACATCTATTCATCAGAACGACTCACAAAGATATGTTTTATATAAATGAAAAATTACTGTATTACAGTGTTTACAATTTTTAGCTTTCATCGCGGAGTCCTTTTATTTCTAATCAAGCCCAATTATGTCGTAATTTTCTTTACTCTTTGTCTTTATGGCGTTCATCATAGAGAATAAAATTCTAAATTCAACGTTAAAAGCCTTGAATTGGATGGGATAAATATTAAAGTTGAAAATTATCATATAAAATCAGCCAACAGTTGAAATGAACAGATATAATCTTTTCATAAAATACGGGCAACGCATATTAAACCATTACAGGTTTATGGTTTCACTTAGGACGTTGTTATCAAAAGGGAAAGGAGAAAAATAAGCTTTACGGTAATAATAAAACCAAACGATTAATTACGAACAGTGTTGTAGTAACAAAAAATATTTAATCGTGCACCTTTTTACACGTTCTGTTTTTGTTTGCTTCTTTTTGTTCTTTACAAATTGATAACATCTTTCGTAAATAAAGGTATCACAACTGAAAAAACTACACCCATATATGTATATAACCTTGATTAACCTTGGTTTTGCTCCTGCCCAAATTGTTCGTTCTGATGAAGGTCAAGCTTGTCACTCCACCTTAGACCTGCAGTTTAACGTGGAACTCGAACCACGCCCCACTAGCAGCCCAGCGTCTTAACCACTAAACTACTCAGGGTACCCATTTATCTACCATCCAATTTTTTTGTATTGTGTGGAGTGATAAACAGCTGGGTTTTGCTGCGTGCGCGCCGCCTGCCGTCACCGGGTCTCGATCCCGGGGCTGATGGATTCGTAGTCAGCGACGATAACCACTACACCACCGAGGAGCATATATATATATATATATATATATATATCCCCGCAAGGGGGTTCTAAGCTCGTGCTCTTGAGTGCTCTTTGTGCTCGTTTGTATGTGCTTGTTCCAGGAGGTTTCACGTGCGCCCTCCCGGCCCTAGCACCCAAGGATGATGGGGCTCGACCTTGCAGTCCTTGTCATCCTTGGTCTTTTTCCACTTCGACTGTTCCCTCCACCCTTTCTTTTTCCTCTGTCTTTCCTCTCACTTTTTCTTTGTTTTTCCGCCGAGATATGCCCTTTTAAATAGAGGCGAATATATATATATATCCTTTGCGAATACACGTCGCACGTATAAGATAAGATTTTATATTCCTCTTCTTTTGTGAGTTTATGGAATAAAGTAATTGACGTTCATGTTTTAAAGTCCGATAAAACGTGTTTATTCTTTTAAAATGAAGTTGTAAAACGTATCGTTCAAAATGAAGGTATTTCACTCTTAAAATTTATGATTCTTGCGAAAATAATGTTTATATAAATTTGGTATTTGGTAATGTGTTAAGGTAAATTATCAAAGGCGCGCAAGCGCGAGGTGCGACGGCACACACACACACCACACACACACACATGTGTGTGTGTGTGTGTATATATATATATATATATATATATATATATGGGATGAATTTCACAATTAAGGTGTGTGTGTGTGTATGTATATATATATATATATATATATATATATATATATATATATATATATATATATGGGATGATTTTCACAATGAAGTGTGTGTATATATATATATATATATATATATATATATTATATATAATATATATATATATATATATATATTATATAATATATAATATATATATATATATATATATATATACACACCTCGTTAACCTCGTTGATGTTCCGTGTGATAGTCTCTCTTCACACGAAGGTCAAGATGGTGGCCCCGCCTCCAGGCCTGGCTTCTTGGAGGAGCGAGTTGCTCTCTTGCGATCTCCATCACACATAGCCAGGTACATCCGGCTCATCTGGTACCATCCTCAGCCAGGCATCTAGTCTTCTTTTGAAGTTTTCAACTTTGACCCCTGTGACGTTCTTGAGGTCCTTTGGAAGCTGGTTAAAAAGTCCTGGCCCCCTGACAACCAAGCTATTTTTCTTCAATGTTGAGAATATCCCTTGTCACGCCTTTAGTTTGGAAACATTACACATTCTGCCTTTCCTATTTTTCAGGGTTGTTTGGATGGCAATTGGGTTTAGTTTGAAGTTTGGTACTAGTTTTTCGATCATTTTCCATATGTAGATTATGGTGTACCTCTCTCTTCTTATTTTCAGGGAGTATAGATTTAGTTTACGTAGTCTTTACCAGTAGTTGAGCTCTTTGCAGCCATGAATTTTTGCTGAAATGTCTCTGCGTTTCTTCTAGTTTATTTTATTAATTTCCTCTTTTTTATATGGGGACGTCAAAACTGAACAGTATTCAAGTTTTGGTATAATCAGTGTTTTTAGCAGGGGAATCAGTACTGTCCTGTCTCTTATTTGGAACGTTCTTAGTACCTGTACCGCAACTCTTTTTGCTTTGTTTATCGCTATCTGATTTTGTGTTTCGAATTTCGCATCATCGGTCATTATTACCCCCAAATCAATCGCTTTCGTGCTTCTCTGAATTTCCTGTCAATCTGGAGCACAATATGCAGTCTGTTCAAGGTCCTCGTTTCTACCATATCTCAAGAGCTGAAATTTCTCGGTGTTAAATGTCATGTTGTCTTCTGACCATTTGCATATTTTGTTCGTGTCTCTCTGCAAGGCCTCCACTTCATTTGCATCGTTGATTTTTCTGCTGATCTTTGTATCGTCTGCAAAGGATGTTACTATTCTGTTGCTGTTTGCTCCACTGTCTATGTCTGTTAGTATGATAATGAACAGGAGTGCGGCCAGTACTGTACTTTGTGGTACTGAGCTGCGTACCTCTGATTCTAATGATGATATACCTTGTATTTTGACGACCTGTAAACGTTCTCTGAGGAAGTTGCAGGTCCAATTTCACACTTTGCCTGTTATACCATAATCACATTTGTCGAAAGCTTTAGCAAAATCCGTGTATATGACATCGTAGTTTTCATTACCTTCAAGTGCATCTAGGACAGTGATGGCGAACCACTGACCCGCGAGGCAATGTTTAGTGCCCCACGAGCTCTTATTTAAATAAAATATGACTTTAATTTTTAATATTTTTTGCCTTACAGTTTTAAAATGATTTTATTCTCCCACCGAAATAAACAGCTCATACACACTGAAACGTTTTTAAACGTATAGTATACGTTTAAAAACGTGTGTGTGTATATGACAACTTACAATTCATCCAATTCCCCCATACTATTCAGTTTGAAGATTTTCAGTTATCAGCTTTTCATTGGCTTGACATTGGTAATTTAGAAATGGAATTAGTTGACTTCCAAGAAAGTGCAGTATGGAAGAATAAAGTCATTGAAGTTACAAGAAAAGGAATTGGAGTCGTCAATTTTGGGTGTAACAAGAGAACAACAATCAATAGAAAGAGTAGAGAATCTTATTCTTGCAGAATGGAACTCTTTACCAAATTCTTTTGCATCAATTAAAAAGCTAGCATTAGCTCTGCTAACAGTGTTTGGTTCAACCACCAGAAATCGCCTTGGCACAGATATGAGTGCTGCATGTGTGAGACTAAAGACAACTAAATATAAACCTCGGATCAAAATATTAGCAGCTAAAACCCAAGTTTCTCATTAAAAGTAGTAAGTAAATAAATTATCGTGACCCAATTTCGTTTTTTTTTAAATCAAAAGTAACAAAAATGATCCGACAGCAAAAAAGGTTCGCCACCACTGGGATAGGATATTGTTATAGTGCTCTATAAGTTGTGATAGGCATGATCTTCCTGATCGGAATCCGTGCTGATTTTCCCTGAATCTTTCCAGTGTCTCCAAGAAGTCATAGATTTTCTCTCTGACTATTCTTTGAAATACTTTGGTGAGGTGGGATGTCGATGACACTGGTCTGTATTTTCTGCTTGAGATCTATTCCCTCCTTTATATAAGGGACAATGTTTGCTTTTTTTCAAGATGCTCAGTATTTTCCCAGTGTCTAGGGATCTCTTCCATAACGAGTATAAAGGTGTAGCTATTTCATTTTTACAATTTTTAATCAATAATGCGTTCTAATTGTCCGGACCTGTAGCTGAATGTGGTTTCATTTGTCCAATAGCTCTCGCTATATCTTCTGAGGTAAAATGAAAGTATGTTATACATTCTTCTTGCAATTTCTCTTCAAAGAATGCAGCTATGTCAGGTATCGCTTTGTCACTTTTTAGAGTACTGAAGACTGATTCATACTGGGCTCTCAATGTTTCAGATATTTATTTTAGATCGTCCGTTAGTTCATTATTTCCTTTCCTTAAGGGCCCGATAGTGGCGTGCATTTTTGTTTTCCTTTTCGCATACCTATAGAAATACTTTGGATTTTCCTTTATTATTTCTACCGCCTTTTCCTCTTCCCTCTCTGTATGGCCTTTAATCAGGGTTTGTATTTCCCTATCGATACCCTCCAGTTTTTATTTTATTACTTTCCTGGCAGTGTTATTTCCGAAGTCGGATAACTTCGCCTCCACTCTCTTTCTTTTGCGGAATATTCTTCTCTTTTGCCTCTCTAGCCAGTTCCACTTTCCTTTTGGCTGTGATTTTGGAGCATATTTTTTCTAAAATTCTTCCAAAGTTGTTACCATTTCTTCAGTAGTTGTATTCTCTAAAACTATTCTCCACTCTATTTAGGCCATGTGTGATCTGATTGCTTTCCACTTTATATTCTTGGAGTTTACGTTAAAGGCCCCAAATTTGCTTCTTTCTTCAGTATGTGTATTGTCTTTTAATGTTGTCGCCATATTTGTTGATATCTCGATTAAGTTGTGGTCTGAGATAATGGTTGGGGTTATTTTTATATCGCAATCAAATTCGTGTTATTCGTGAATGCCAGATCTAGGCAGTTATTTTTTCTGGTATTTTCTGTTATCTCCTGTATCAGCATAAACTTGTTTGTGAGAGCCATCAACATATATATATATATATATATATAATATATATATACATATATACAGGGTGTTCCAAAAGTCATCACCCCATTTGTTTTGCTTATAACTTTTGAACCAATAAAACGACAAATACTGTAGAAAGTGGAAATAATATATTTTATTTAGAATTATGTTAGAATTATGTTGTGGTGTATAGTGTTCAATCTTCAAATTATTGGGGTTGATCTTCTACAATCTGGAAAAAATTAAAAAAAACTAATTAAATTAAGGTTACAGATACTTCAGATGGGGTGATGACTTCTGAAACACCATATATATATATATATATATATATATATATATATAAGGTTTCGTACCTGAAAGGATTTATGGACGAAACAAGGGCGGACATCGCATGCCTCACAGAAACTCATCTTAAAGATTGCCAAGGAAATTGTGAAAACTGCGAACATTGTATTGATAAGAAAGAGATAAATATAGAGGGCTTCAACTTACTAAGAGCGGATAGAACGACGAGACGGAAAGGTGGCTGTGCTATATATGTACGGGAAGGTCATATGACAGAGACGATAATAAGTAAATCAAACAGCTATGTGGAACTCCTAGCAGTGAAAATAGAAAAACTAAACTTGATAGTAATAGTCATCTATAGACCTCCAAGCACCCAAACCGAAAAATTCTCGGAGGCCATTGATGACATCAGAAAGCTAATAAAGGCCATAAACCCTCCATCCCCCAATATAATGATCTGTGGAGACTTTAACTTCCCATTTATAAAATACAAAAAGGTGGATAGGAATATATATATTCACCAGGACAAGGGGGGCACAAGAGAAGACCAGGAGCAAGCAAAAATGTGGATGGCTCTCACAAATGAGTTTATGCTGACACAGGAGATAACAGAAAATACCAGAAAAAATAACTGCCTGGATCTGGTATTCACGAATAACACGAACTTGATTGCTGATATAAAAATAACCCCAACCATTATCTCAGACCACAACTTAATCGAGATATCAACAAATATGACGACAGCATTAAAAGACAATACATATATTGTGGAAAGAAGTAAATTCGGGTCTTTAACTTAAACTCGAAGACTATAAATTGGGAAGCAATCAGATCGCACATGACCCAAATAGAATGGAGAACAATTTTCGAGAATAAAACAACTGAAGAAATGCTAACAACCTTGGAGGAAAAAACGCTGAGAATTTTAGAAAAATATGCTCCGAAATCACAGCCGAAAGGAAAGAGGAGCTGGCTAGAGAGGCAAAAGAGAAGACTATTCCGCAAAAGAAAGAGAGTGGAGGCGAAGTTAGGTAACTGCGGAGATAATGACAGGAAAGCAATAAAAGAAAAACTGGAGTGTATCGATAGGGAAATACAAGCCCTGATTAAGGACCATACAGAGAGGGAAGAGGAAAAGGCGGTAGAAGTAATAAAGGAAAATCCAAAATACTTCTGTAGCTATGCAAAAAGGAAAACAAAAACGCGCGCCGCCATTGGGCCCTTAAGGACGGGAAATAATGAACTAACCGATGATCCAAAAGAAATATCTGATACATTGAGAGCTCAATATGAATCAGTTTTCAGTACCCCAAAAAGTGACAAAGCGATACCTGACATAAATACATTCTTTGAAGAGGAATTGCAAGGAGAGTATATAACAGACTTTGATTTTACACCAGAAGATGTAGCGAGAGCTATAGGACAAATGAAACCACATTCAGCTGCAGGTCCGGATAATTAGAACGCATTATTGATTAAAAACTGTAAAAATGAAATATCTACACCTTTATACTGGATATGGAGAAGATCCCTAGACACTGGGGAAATACCGAGCATCTTGAAAAGAGCAAACATTGTCCCTATATATAAAGGAGGGGACAGATCTCAAACAAAGAACTATAGACCGGTGTCATTGACGTCCCACCTCACCAAAGTATTTGAAAGAATAGTTAGAGAGAAAAGTTATGATTTCCTGGAGACACGGGAAAGATTCAACGAAAATCAGCATGGATTCCGATCAGGTAGATCATGCCTATCACAACTAATAGAACACTACAACAATATCCTAGATGCATTGGAAGGCAATGACAACTACGATGTTATATACACAGATTTTGCTAAAGCTTTCGATAAAGGTGACCATGGTATAATAGCACATAAAATTAAATATATGGGAATAACAGGCAAAGTGGGAAAATGGATCTACAACTTCCTTAGAGATCGTCTGCAGGTCGTCAAAATTCAAGGTATATCATCATCAGAATCGGAAGTGCGCAGCTCAGTACCACAAGGGACAGTACTGGCCCCACTCCTGTTCATTATCATGTTAACAGACATAGACAGCGGAGTAAACAGCAACAGTATAGTAACATCCTTTGCAGACGATACAAAGATCAGCAGAAAAATCAGCGGTGTACTTGACGTGGAAGCCTTGCAGAAGGACACGAACAAAATATAGAAATGGTCAGAAGACAACAACATGTCATTCAACGCCGAGAAATTTCAGCTCTTGAGATATGGTAGAAAAGAAGAACTTAAACAGACTGCATATTATGCTCCAGATAGACAGGAAATTCAGAGAAGCACGAAAGCGATTGATCTCGAGATAATAATGACAGATGATGCGAAATTCGAAACACAAAATCAGATAGCGATAAATAAAGCAAAAAGAGTCGCGGGACAGGTACTAAGAACGTTCAAGAGAAGGGACAGGACAGTAATGATTTCCCTGCTAAAAACACTGATTATACCAAAACTTGAATACTACTCAGTTTTGACGTCCCCATATAAAAAGGAAGAAACTAATAAACTCGAAGAAACGCAAAGGCATTTCACAGCCAAGATTGATGGCTGCAAAGAACTCAACTACTGGGAAAGACTACGTAAACTAAATCTGTACTCGCTGAGTCGCTGGAAAGAAGAAGAGAGAGGTACATCATAATCTACATATGGAAAATGATCGAAAAACTGGTACCAAACCTAAAACTAAACCCAATTACCATTTAAACAACACTGGAAAATAGGAAAGGCAGAATGTGTAGTGTTCCCAAATTAAAGGCCCGACAAAGGACCTCCTCAACCCTGAAGGAAAATAGCTTGGTTGTCAGGGGGCCAAGACTTTTCAACCAGCTTCCTAAGGACCTCAGAAACGTAACGTGGGTCAAAGTTGAAGTCTTCAAGAAAAGACTGGATGCCTGGCTCAGGACAGTACCAGATGAGCCGGGTGTGCCTGGCTATGTACGGTGGAGAGCGCAAGAAAGCAACTCGCTCCTCCACCGGGCCAGACCTAGAGGCGGGGCCACCAGCTTGACCTCCGTGTGAAGAGAGACCAACGCACGAAACAACATAAGGTAAGGTATACGGTATCCAGTAAATAATATCGGAATTTTGAGCGTCATAACCTTAAAACCCAGATATTATATTCTGAACACCGTTTCGTACAAAAACTAATGAGATTTATTAAAAGCAACCAAATTTTGCTGATTTATATACAGGGTGTCCCAGAATTAACTATTTCAATGAAATCGGACAATTTTTTTAAAAACACACTTTTATTTATGTTTATCATGTTTAATATGTGTTAAAAATGTATAAATTTCTAAATTTTTTTCATAATTTTATTTTCAGAATTTTTTCATAGTTTTTCATAGTTTTATTTTCATTCTCTTTCAGAACCCTATTAATAATGAATACACAAGAACGCATCTTTGTTGTAACATCCCGTATCAAAGGAATGCAATGTAATGAAAACAGAGAAAAATTTACAAGAAGATTCCACAGAACCGGTCCTACAGACAAAGCGATTCGTGAACTTGTGAACAAATTTAAAAGAACTGGATCCGTACACGACGAGGTGGGAAGAGGACGCCCAAGGACAGCACGTAACAGTACCGAACATGTACGACAATTGTTTGAGGATGAACCAACAACTTCGGTTAGGGAGGCCGGTCGAAGACTCAACATATCCAAGACAACAGTTCATAGAATCTTGCGTTCGACACTGATGAAAAAGGCTTATCACATTCAAGTACTGCATGCCCTAAATGAAGAGGATTATCCAAATCGAGCAGCAAGGTGTGCAGAAATTGTGGATCAAATCGAAAATGAAAGTTTATTGGATAACATCTTATTCAGTGATGAGGCGACTTTCCACACGTGTGGTAAAGTCAATCGACACAACTGTCGTATCTGGTCCAATGAAAGACCGTCTAAAGTCATAGAATGGCAAAGAGACTCTCCAAAAGTTAACGTGTGGCTTGGAATGACCAAATCCAAAATTTATGGCCCATTCTTCTTTGCGGAAGCAACTGTAACAGGTACCGTCTACTTTGATATGCTTCAGCAGTTTCTCGAACCACAGCTTCTTGATGATGGCATTCTTGATAATGTTGTGTTTCAACAAGATGGAGCACCATGTCATTATGCTCTAATTGTTCGAGAATACCTCAACAGACGCCTTCCGAATCGGTGGATTGGACGTGGAGGACCTCGACCTTGGCCTCCGCGTTCTCCGGATTTGACACCCCTGGATTTCTTTGCATGGGTTTCATAAAAACAAAGGTTTATCGCCAAAAGATCAATAGTTTATCTGAACTTAAAGAACGCATCCAGTTGGCAGTGCGGGAGATAACACCTGAAATGCTTCAAAATGTGTTTCGCAGCGCTGAGGATAGATTTGAAATTTGCAGAGATACAGACGGTGCACATGTTGAAACTTCTCAATAAAGTTTTGACTTATGATTTATAAATCTATTTGTTTTTGTATCATAATTTAGTAATAAACACAAAATTATGTCAGTTTTTATTAAATTTGTCCGATTTCATTGAAATAGATAGTTAATTCTGGGACACCCTGTACCATACATGGTTCAAGTAAATTAGTATAAAATTTACTCTTGCCCTATGGTATTACATGTTTTAAAAGTTACTTTAATAATGAAAGTTAGGTAATCGTAGAAAATCAGTTATATATATTACCAGTTCGTACAAGTTCATTATTTTTACTACGAGGGTAAATCAAAAAGTATCCGCAATTTGTCTGTCTTTCTTCCAAAATTGTCTACACTGCTGACCGTTGGCGGCGCTGCAGTCACTGAGCGTACAGATCGCTGCTTCGTGGGATTGAGACCATGACACTCAGTTGTTCAGTTGTAATCGTGCTGTAAATATGGCCGCACCAGTTTCGACTTGTACCAAAGAAGAGCAGCGTGCTGCCGTTCGTTTTGTTTGGGCTGAGGCATAAAATGGGCTGAATCTCAAAGATTATCTGTATAGTGTGGTTATCAAGTTTTGCTATAGCGGAGCGTGTACGAATGAATCGAATTGTTCAAAAATTGCCGAACAAGTGGACGGCTGCCCTGAACGTTCTGCGTCGGCGACACTTCTTCGGCCATTTTTTAACATTTCGATCCATTCGTACACGCTCCGCTGTGGCAAAACTTGATAATCATACTGTACAGATAATCTGTGAATTTCAGCCCCTTTTACGCCCTCAGCCCCCAAAAACGAACGACAGCACGTTGCTCTTCTTTGGTACAAATCGAAAGTGTTGCGACCATGTTTACAGTGCGATTACAACTGAACAACTGAGTGTCAAGGTCTCAATCCCACGAAGCAGCGATCTGTACGCTTAGTGACTGCAGCGCCGCCAACGGTCAGCAGTGTAGACAATTCTGGAAGAAAGACAGATAAATTGCGGATACTTTTTGACTTACCCTCGTACAGTAGTATGATTCATACTCTATGAGTTGAATCCAGTCCATACCAAGTTTCTTAAGTCTTTTTACTGTTCTTGCAGAAATTTTCACGTCACATGTTTTTAACTCTATTTAAATTTTATATATTTCATATGACGGCTTCCTTGGGGCTTCTTACAAATTCTAAGAAATTTTAACTCGTCTCCCGCAGTAGTTATCCTCTTTCTCTCTCACTTTTCCACACATCCCGTTCACGACAGTGCTATTGCAATTGTACTACTGTATGATTCAATGCATATCTAATTTCGATATATTTAGGTCAATAGACATCTGCCGAATTGATTTTGCAATATGTTCACGCAAAGGAATTACCTTATCAGCCTTTTTGTAGTTGTTCCTGATCAGGTTTATGTATTGCTCAGGATACCCAATAACTCACGACTTCTCGAGAAGTTCCGTACATATACTTGTTTATTTATTTATTTCTTTATTTATTTGGTGGGGGTTGTTTAACGTCCTTCGTAACAGCTAAGGTCATTTGACGGAGGAGACCTACAGCTTTACAGGGGATCCGAATCACGGGTTGCTACATAACTTTGACGCAGAGGACGGTTTCCCATCGAACAACTACCCAGACCTAATGTCGCTTAACTTCGCCGATCGACGGTGTTAAGACATCAGTTGCGACGTAACCCCATATACAGGGTGTGTATAAAGTAATTCAAGTGAAGAGACAAATCCGATTTGAACTAGTTTAAACTAGTTTCAACTTGTTTTTTAACTTTCAAAAACATTTTCAACACCTCTTATAAACTTTACTGTTATAAAGTACACGTAATAAATATTACTCGTCCATGTTTACTGCAGTTAATATAATTCAAATCGGATTTGTCTCTTCATTTGCGTTACTTTATACAGACCCGGTACTAGTAATGATCTGTTTATGATGCTGTATCACTTGCGTGGGAATTAGCACCGTATACTCGTAAATACAACTTATATTCACGTAAAATATAGTTCGGTTCGTTAGTTGTTCAAGTCGGTATCGAACGAGAAAAGATTTTCGTACGCATTACCTTTAGGATGTGAGTTATTTCTATTTTTACATAGATCACATAGTATCTCATTTTTTGGCCAGTAATATATATATATATATATATATATGAAAATTATTTCACGAAGGTAACACGTGAAAAATATTTATGATGAATAAAACCACGAAGGAAAGGAAACACAAAATGGTGCTCAAGCGCTTTCGTCTAATGACATCCTCAGGAACACTGAAGTACATAAAAAGGGTTAAGCCTATATATAGGTTACAGAAAGAAAAAAAGAAAAAATAAATAACATACATACACACACACACATACATATATATATATATATATACATACATATCTATATATACAAATACATACATACATACATACATACATACATATATATACAATAAACAGAGAAGTAAAAATAATAAAAAAAAAAAATTAAAAATTAAAACCTTAAAGGATTACCAGTGAGGCGTACAAATTTGTAAGGAAAAATATCGATTTTTAGCACAAGATCAAATGGATTATAAAGATACAAATTTATACTGGAACTCTGCCGGGTTTTAACACAATGCTGCCTATGGTCAGGTTTCGATATATATAAAAAAATAAAATGCAAATTAAAAGTTAATCGATTTTTAGCACAAGATCAAATGGATTATAAAAATACAAATTTATAATGGCCCTACCAATAATTCAGGCATTATCTATAAAATTGGTTGTAAACAATGTGATTCCTTTTACATAGGTCAGACGGGAAAGGATTTGCACACACGTATAAAACAGCATCAATATTCCGTTAGAACAGGACAGTTGTCCAGTGCCCTTTTTGTCCATTTGTCAGAGTTAGCCCACTGTATTGATTGGAATAATGCTTCAGTTTTATTCCATTCAAGCAACATTGTTAATAGAAATATTCTTGAGTCTGCCATTATCCAACTTTCAAATAACTTCAACAAAAGCAAAGGTCTTTTTCAACTCGATCCTGTTATGTTGAATTCCTTTAAAAAAGATTTGGATAAGAAGGGTAAAACATTAAATCTTTGGTAAACTTGTCTTCTACTTTATTAACTTTTAATTTGCATTTTATTTTTTTTATATATATCGAAACCTGACCATAGGCAGCATTGTGTTAAAACCCGGACAGAGTTCCATTATAAATTTGTATTTTTATAATCCATTTGATCTTGTGCTAAAAATCGATTAACTTTTAATTTGCATTTTATTTTTTTATATATATCGAAACCTGACCATAGGCAGCATTGTGTTAAAACCCGGCAGAGTTCCAGTATAAATTTGTATCTTTATAATCCATTTGATCTTGTGCTAAAAATCGATATTTTTCCTTACAAATTTGTACGCCTCACTGGTAATCCTTTAAGGTTTTAATTTTTAATTTTTTTTTTTTATTATTTTTACTTCTCTGTTTATTGTATATATATGTATGTATGTATGTATGTATGTATGTATTTGTATATATAGATATGTATGTATATATATATATATGTATGTGTGTGTGTGTGTATGTATGTTATTTATTTTTTCTTTTTTTCTTTCTGTAACCTATATATAGGCTTAACACTTTTTATGTACTTCAGTGTTCCTGAGGATGTCATTAGACGAAAGCGCTTGAGCACCATTTTGTGTTTCCTTTCCTTCGTGGTTTATTATCATATATATATATATATATATATATATATATATATATATATATATATATACACGTAATAAATACAGAAAAAAAATTGTGGGAGGAGCATACAAATTTGTAAGGAAAACTACCAATTTTAGCACTTTGCCCGAATTCAACACAAGATCAAATGGATTGTTTACAACCAATTTTATAGATAATGCCTGAATGATATATAGGTCACAAAAAATACAAAAAATATAAAAATAAATTGAAAAATAAAAATTGTAAGAGAAGCATACAAATTTATAAGGGAAAACTACCAAAGTTTTAGCACTCTGCCCTTCTTGTCTAAATCCGTTCTGAACGAATTCAAAACAACGGGATCGAGTTGGAAAAGACCTTGACTCATGTTAAAGTTATTTGTAAGTTGGATAATAGCAGACTCAAGAATATTTCTACTAACAATGTTGCTAGAGTGAAACAAAACTGAAGCATTATTCCAATCAATACAGTGGGATAACTCTGACAAATGGAGAAAACGGGCACTGGACGACTGTCCCGTTCTAACGAAATATTGATGCTGTTTTACACGCGTGTGCAAATCCTTTTCCCGTCTGACCAATGTAAAAGGAATCACATTGTTTGCAACCAATTTTATAGATAATGCCTGAATTATTGGTAGGGCTATTTTTTACCATGATATTTTTCACAATATTGTTATATGAAAATACTACATTAATATCCAAAAGTTTAAGTACATTAACAATGCCTAAAAAGCCCGGGAAAAATGGAAGTACTAAAATATTCTTTGACAAAGTGCGAGTGTTATTATTCACGCGATAGAAGGTTCGTTTTGCCTTGTTAAGACAAGATTCCATAAACGCAGGTGGGTAGCACAGATCACTTCTAATACCGTTGATTTTTTCCACTTCGGCATCGAAGTATTCCGGACTGGCGATCCTAAGAGCGCGGAGAAACATTGAAGAAAATATGGCCTTCTTAGTGGGGGTGTCATGTCCCGAGTAAAAGTGTACGTAGGACAAATTGTTTGTTTTTTTCCGATAGATACTAAACTTAAAACCTGGGCTTTCCCTATGTACATGCACATCCAAAAGCGGGACTGAGTTGTCTTGTTCCACTTCTAAAGTAAACTTAATGGAGGGGACTTGATCATTTAACTGAAGGAGGAAGTCATCCAGGTCACGATTCATGGGCCAATTACACAAAATATCGTCGACGTACTGCAACCATGGGATGCCAACCTCCAGGATTCTCGGAATGTAAGTAATTTCGAAAAACTCCATATAAATATTGGAGAGGAGGGGCGACAAAGGGTTGCCCATGGCCATCCCAAAAAACCTGTTGATAAATAATATTCGCTATTGAAAGTGAATTTACAGTCTTTGATGCAAAGTTTAATGAGTTCCAAAACGATGTGTGCAGGTAGTGGCAGGTCATACTTATGTAATTCTCGGGAGAGAAAGTCAAGCATATCGTCAATCGGCAATTTTGTAAACAATGAACAAACGTCGAAACTGATCAATCTATCATTGGTTTCAGTGCGTACATTATTCAATTTTTCAGTAAGATCCATGGAATTTTTTACATGTGAATCAGAGATAGTTCCGAGAATGGGGGAACAAGACTTTGACAAGCTATTTGGAGAGTTTATAGGTAATAGAGCCCACCGAGCTAATAATAGGGCGCATAGAGTTGCCAACTTGCCAGGTTTGTGGGTTTTAATAAGATCGTAAAGGTAGGGAAGAGAAGGTGAAGTGGACATGAAAAGCGGAATTAAGTCCTTATGATCTTTGAGAATGCGTTTCAAGCCACTATTGAATGATTTGATGACGTCATCCTGCGGGTTCTTTCTAAGTTTTCTGTATGTGGCGGGGTCCTGGAGCAGCTCGTTCATCTTTCTAATGTAGTCCACTTTGTCCATAATAACTATGGTGTTAGCCTTGTCTGCTTTAGTAATATGGAGCTCACCATCTTTTTTTAATTGTGAGAAGCTATTGCGAAAACGTTTAGGAAAGTTATCTTCGCAAGTACTATTCGCAGCACTATAGACAGTCTTTAACTCTGTTAACCAAAGACTGAGGAAGATTACACTGTTTTTCAAAACATGCAAGACTATAACAAATTTGTAAAGCAGGTTTTTTAACAATAAAAAAGGACATACCAAATCCAAGGGCACTTTTTGCATCGTCACTAATGTTTTTCGAAGAAAGGTTCAAAACACATTTTGAGCTTGCTTTTTTACTCCACTGACTATTTCGAATGAGGCTTTTAATTTTGCGATCCAAAATGTTATGAAGTGAAGAAGTTCTCCGACGGAACTCGTTGTAAATTTCATCAAACAAAGGTTGGATCCACGGTTGGGGAATAACGGTCACAAAATTACGTTTGGCAATGCGTTTATTTTTGAAGGCGGACCACTTTGATAGTTTTCCCTTATAAATTTGTATGCTTCTCTTACAGTTTTTATTTTTCAATTTATTTTTATATATTTTTTATTTTTTATGACCTATATATCATTCAGGCATTATCTATAAAATTGGTTGTAAACAATCCATTTGATCTTGTGTTGAATTCGGGCAAAGTGCTAAAATTGGTAGTTTTCCTTACAAATTTGTATGCTCCTCCCACAATTTTTATTTCTATATTTATTTTATTTATATATAATATATATATATATATATATATATATATATAAATATATATATATACAGTATATATATATATATATTATATATTTTTTTTTTTTTTTTGTAACCTATGTATATATAGTCTTGAACTTTTTATTTACTTCAGTGTTTCTGAGGATGTTATTAAACGAAAGCGCTCGAGCATCATTCTGTGTTTCCTTTCCTTCGTGGTTTTATTCATCATAAATATTTTTCACGTGTTACTTTCGTGAAATAATTTTCTTGAATATATATATACAGTATATAAAATTTACCTTACCTAACTTTATGATGGTTTCGAACGACGGTTCAGGATCGACTTGCGGTCGACCCTTCTGCAGCATCCCGCCTCATTTGCAGGATTTGGTAGAGGAGGGAATTGGTTTCCGATCTCCTGCTCTCGTAGCCAGCCACGCATGGCTGGTCAGGGACTTCGTACTAGAACCTGTTCAACTGGTTCTTGAAATTATTTAGGTTCGTGTGTTGAGGGCTCCTCATTTCTTTTTGCAGAACGTTGACAAGCTTCGGGCCTCGTATTCTAAGGGTGTTTTCCATCCTCGTTTTAATGGTCCTCTGTCTCATCACAGCTGTGACAGTACAGAATCTGCCACCTCTCTCATTCCAGTGTGTTTCTATTTCATTTCTAAAGTTAGGGACAAAACCTTCTAGTATTTTCCATACATATATTATTATGTACCGCTGGCGTCTTCTTTCCAGGGAGTAGAGTTTCAGAGATTGTAGTCGAAACCAGTAGTCTTCACCTTTCGTTTCCTTCATCTTAAAGGTAAAAGGCCTTTGTATGACTTCTATGTCTGCAATGTCTCGTTTTCTGTTTGGACTTGAGAGTACTGATCAATACTCAATTATTGGTCGGACTAGACTCTTCCATAATTTGAGCATGATGTTTGTTTTTCTGCTGTAGAAACTCCTCCAGATAATTCCAATTACTTTTCTAGCTGTTGTAATTTTAATGTTGTAGTGTTCTCTGAATTCTGTATCCGATGACAATATCACCGCAATATATATATATATATATATATATATATATATATATATATATATATATATATATATATATATATATATATACAGGGTGTCCCATAAGTCCGGTCTTATAGGAAAACTTGTTTTAATTTAGATTTACAAAAGTAATTCATTTGAACTAAAACAAGTGTTCAAATTGTTGTCTTGTTTTGAGAACCTTTTTTTTTTGTTGCAGGTAGAATAACACGCAATGGCTAATATGGAAGTGAGTTAAACTCGTGAGGAAAAAGCGGACTCACTTCCATATTAGCCATTGCGTTATTCTACCTGCAACAAAAAAAAGGTTCCCAAAACAAGACATCAATTTGAACGTTTGTTTTCGTTTTAATGTATTACTTTTGTAAGTTTAATTTAAAATAAAGTTTCCTATGAGACCGGACTTATGGGACACTGTATATATATATATTTCGGTGAAACTTAATTGAGAACTTTACTTTTATTCAAAAAAATCAAACAAACATTCTATTTGAAATCTTCCACGATAATACTGCACTTAGATACAATTTCCGAGATAAACCAATCTACACGATTTTGCATTTCAAAGGAATTAATAATGCTGAGAGGAAGATTGTAATAAACTCCAACTTAATTTTCCTTTTTACTAGCCTGTCTTCTTCTCGATAAATCTGTATGAATCCAGTGGCTGTGTATCTGTTCATTTCATAACGGATCCAAAGCTCTTGTAGGCGGACTGAAGAAAAACACTTGTTTGACTTCTGTTTGGATTTGTGTACATTTTTATAGATACAATGTCACGTTGGTTTTGTGTAAGGTTTTTTATGTGAGATTGCATCCAGGGGGGGTCTGCAATTCTATATATATATATAGTGTGGCGGGGTGCAAAAGTAGGGGATAATCTGGTAAAATGAGGTGGTAGCGAAAAATAGGGCACCCACCAATTTTGCTCGGGTGGTTGTGAATGCAGTTACTAATTGCTGAACCATATTTCGTCGGTATGGAGGTGGAACCCGTGCAATAGAGCTGCTTTTGCGTGAGGAGTAAAAAAATATATCATCTTTGGAGGAGTGCTGCGATATAGTTCGTTGCGAAATTTGCGAGTAGCTTGCTGGCCTGATTAGCTATAGGAAGAAGAAAGTTTCTGAAAAAAATCGATTTACAAGCATTGTAAAGAGGAACTCTTTAGTTACAAGATTGTTTCAGAAGTTCATTGTAACCAGTCAACAGTCGAGAGAACGATAAAATAACATGAACAGTCTAGTAGTATTAAAGATAAGCACCGTTGTAAACGCCCAAGGAATTCTACTGCGAGAGATGACAAGGATCTTCCTGGATTACGACATCTAATCGACTTGACATTCTATTGACAAGTATCATATATTGTGGGTCAGATTAAGTTAGGTTACGTTAAGTTACATTAACGTAGGTGAGGTTGGATTACGCTAGATAGTTCAGGTTAAAGTAGTTTTTTAGAGCGTCGATATTATGATCCTGTCGAGCCAATGTTTATTTTTTTTATAGATCCGGTTTCTCGACGTTTCAGTCTCAAAAACAGGAGATTGACATTCTGTGATCTTGAAAGAATGGAGTGAAGCTTACTCCGTTGGTATTCCTACGTCTACTGTTCGCAATGGATTACTTAAATTCGTTGCTAATGGGAAGAAAGAAGCGGAAAACCCCTCTTCTTACTCAAAACAAGCGTGAATACAGATTTGTCTGGGCAAAAGAACACAAAACACGGCAATCAAAGTGTACAATATGTATAGTTTTAGTGATGAATCATCTTTTAAAGTTCCTTTAAATAAGGAATTTATTTTTGTTTAAAAATTATATGCATTTACTTCAAAGTCTTTATATTATGAAATTAAATAAAACTTCCTTTGATGTCGCAGACAAATTCTCTGTCTAGTCATTATATACGTACAGTATATAAAAAATATGTTTGATTCAAAACATGCGCTGTTTGTGTGCACTTTCCACATTTAAATGGTTGCAGATTTTACATTTTTTTTTTAGATCCACATAAGCAAATGGAAAAGAAACTTAATGCTTAATTGTCAGAGAAAAGCAATTTCAAGTTCATTCTTTTAATTTTACGATGTATAATTGGAGGAAAAAGTCGTGGAGAAAAAGGGCTTTTAAAAAGTCTTCAAAATATTAATTACGTATTCATTTATTTTTATTTTTTCCGACAAATAAGATAAAAAAAAAATAACCAATATACTTTTAGTGGTTTTATAATTTTTTAATCTTATTTTCTTTTCGGAAAACGTTGCAATGAACGTGGTACAAATGTTTCTATTCTTTTAAATATTCGTGATGGATCTTTCTCAAAAATTTCCACCCTTTATAACCATTACTAAAAAAGAATTGCGTAATATTATACAAAATATAATAATATAATTCTGAGACTGAATTATTACTATTAAACATAATATAAAGGATTTTGTACGTTCTCTTGTCCTGTTTTCGTTTGCAAGTTAGAAGAAGTAAAACATTAAGAGACTAAAGTTTTTAGTCCATTAAACATTGATATATATATATATATATATATATATTCCACCAAGTTCAAATCTTACAATTAAGGATTCATATTTTATAAATAAATCTGTATCGCCTCTATATTTTGAACTCTAATTATGAAATATATAAATGCAGTCTATTATTGCTGAGAAATTTTTGTGTGTGTCTCATTGTGAAGCGCATTTTTTCTTGTTTATTATAAAATCTTCCTTATAGAAATAATTCTTTACATATATATATAAAATAAAAATCTCATTTCCCAACGACTTGGGGTGAGAAGACAGAAACAGCTTTATTATTCTTATTCATTTAGGCTCACTCCTCTTATATATACTCTTGAATGCTGCTATACACTAAAATGAAGAGCCAAATACGTGAATGCATCCAGTGGAGGTCCCTTTACAAAAATACATTAAAATCTGTAGTTGAGAAGTGGGTTCGAAGCTGACAAATTAATGGATTTGTAGCAATTAATCTCACTTTGCAACTTCAAAGTAATGACGGAGAGAAAAAGTGGAAAGCAGAGAAAAATATTTAAATGCAGCGCCATATATCGATATAGCTAATGGCTTTTCCATGCCCTCCAAACCTGCAAAAGTTCACCTTTTTTTTTTTCTTTTTTCAACTCATACAAATGTTTTAAAAAATAAAAATAGTAACAATGAGAACGTGTATATATATATTATTAATGCAATCTAAGATCCTTGGACCAGTCCGGACCGGTCCAGAATCCAATATGCTTATTTCACACACTCAAGTAACAAATTGTGCCGGAAACGTTATTCGACCGTTATTGGTATTACATATTAAAGGAAGTAAGTAGTTTGGTTAAAATACACAGAACACAGGGTGTTTCAGGTCGACCCTAGAAATATGAAAAAGAAACACTTCATATTAGTTACAGAATTACTATGACAAACTTCAAATACCAAATACCAAATACACACTACAAATTCCAAATTTGCAGTTTGTATTTGGTATTTGAAGTGTGTCATAGTAATTCCGTAACTAATATGAAGTGTTTCTTTTCTACATTTCTAGGGTCGACCTGAAACACCCTGTATAATTAGTATTTACAAAGATTGAAAAATAATGATCTGGACCATCTCTTTTGAAACCAGGTCCACTTGGTTCAGTAACATATTATATATATATATATATATATATATATATATATATATATATTATATATATAATCTAATAAAACCATGAACAGTATCGCAAGACAAACTTTTTTCTTTTGGCGAGACCGTTCATGGTTATATATATATATTCCGTGTAGATTTGAAAATGTGATTTGCCCATTTTTATGTTAGTTAACTGTACAGTATATTGGAAATTGGAAATTTTTAAAGAAGAAAATTTAGCGAATGACGCACCTTCTTTATAGACTGTTTTCTCTTTACGAATTTATTGATTATTCGTGCCTTGTTTTTCGGTGCACCTTGTTCCGTAATTTCCAACGCTTGAGAGAGAGAGAGAGAGAGAAGAAAAATTTTCTTTGCATTTTGCATGCAAATTAGATTCTGCATTTACTGATGCCACACTTGATTGAATGAGTTTTCAATTTGCCGACTTTAAGTGCAAATTAAAATCTTCAAATTTACAAATTATCACTAATCAATCACTTCATGAGTTTTTGTTGTTCAAGTATTTAATTTGTTCTGTTACTTCATATATATAGTCCCTATATATATATATATATATTATATATATATATATATATATATATTGTATTGTTATATATACATATTGTATACAGGTTGATTTCTTATTCGAGAACTCATACTAATAGCTTTCATGGTGTCATGGTTCTGGAATAAAAAAAACAAACCTTGTATACAGGGTGTCCCATAAGTCCGATCTGATAACAAAATTTATTTTAAATTGAATTTACAGAAGTAATACATTAAAACTAAAACAAATGTTCAGATTGATGTCTTGCTTTGGAACCTTTCTTTTTGTTGCAGGTAGAAAAACACGCAATGGCTATTATGGAAGTGAGTTAAACTCGTGAGGAAAAACCGGACTTATGGGACACTTTGTATATATATATATATATATATATATATATATATATATATATATATATATATATATATATTAAAATCTCGTTGAAGCGTACTTCATAATAACGTATTTGAGATTAACTTTTAATTTTCATAAATCGCCGTCGGATATTCCATGTGAGTAATGTAGTAAAATTGTGATATGACGTATTTAATAATAGCGTATTTTTTCCCTTTCATATTAATTTTAGAGATCCCGACGTAGTTTCTGTTTCCGATATAACGTATTTATATGGTATGACGTATGGTAGTATGGTGTATTTTGAAAGTATGCGCATAATGTATTAAATATTAAAGTATAATTTCAATTATGAAAAATGATATCTACTTAAGCAAAAAAGTACTTCATTCTCTCATACTTAAACAGAAAATGTCTGATTACTTTCCTGAATAATTGTATGATTGGGTTGAAAGCGTGAATGAACAGTGGCGAGTAATCTTCCCCAAACTATGAAAAAACTGCTAGTAGTATGGTAGGCATCCTTTTTTATTGTCTCTCTTTTCTGCACACGTATTTAGCAGTTTCTGTATAAAGTACTTTCAGTACAAAGTACAAAAATGCAAGGTCCCCAGAATTACGTTAACGAGATTTCACTACTCTCTCTCTCTCTCGCTATATATATATATATATATATATATATATATATATATATATATATATATATATATACAGGGTGTTTGAAAACTTTCTGTACAAATTGTAATGGGGGATAGGCAACACCAAGACAAACCCTTTTCGTCTATAAGTGTATGTCCGCTGACGTCACCATTCGGCGCGAGAGGGCGCCGCTGCAATTGGCTAAAAGGTGAAGTGGGCTAGACTCGCGCTTGCCGCGGGCATTCTTAAATCGGACGTAGTACGCATAACATGGAGCGCTTCACGATTGCTGAGATGGCTGACATGCATATGGTGTATGGGGCTGCCAATGGAAACGGAAGAGCTGCTGTGAGGTTGTACCGACAGCGCTTCCCAAACAGACGTGTGCCAAACCACCAAACGTTTGCGCATTTGCATCGGCGACTGCGAGAAACTGGAAAACTGGAACATTCCATGCAAACATGCATGACACTGGTCGGGAGAGAAACGTGCGCACTCCTGACATGGAAGAAGAAATCCTACGGCGATTTGAGGACAATCCAAGCGCAAGCACGCGAGGTGTTGCACGTATCCTCGGTGTGAACCACGACCTGGTCTGGAGAGTGTTGCACGAGCAGCAGTTACATCCGTTTCATCGGCAAAGAGTCCAGGCATTACGAACCCGTGTAGCATGTGGATTTGCGTGCGCCCACACGTGAGAATTGTGCATGTTAAACACACCCTCACGTGTGAAACAGGCCTCATCTGAGAAGAGCACATAAGCCGGAAAATTAGGCTGCACCGCTGTCTGCTGCAGAAACCAGCGTGCGAATTCCACACGAAGAGGGTAATCCCGAGGTTGTAATGCCTGGACTCTCTGACGATGAAACGGATGTAACTGCTGCTCGTGCAACACTCTCCAGACCAGGTCGTGGTTCACACCGAGGATACGTGCAACACCTCGCGTGCTTGCGCTTGGATTGTCCTCAAATCGCCGTAGGATTTCTTCTTCCATGTCAGGAGTGCGCACGTTTCTCTCCCGACCAGTGTCATGCATGTTTGCATGGAATGTTCCAGTTTCTCGCAGTCGCCGATGCAAATGCGCAAACGTTTAGTGGTTTGGCACACGTCTGTTTGGGAAGCGCTGTCGGTACAACCTCACAGCAGCTCTTCCGTTTCCATTGGCAGCCCCATACACCATATGCATGTCAGCCATCTCAGCAGTCGTGAAGCGCTCCATGTTACGCGTACTACGTCCGATTTAAGAATGCCCGCGGCAAGCGCGAGTCTAGCCCACTTCACCTTTTAGCCAATTGCAGCGGCGCCCTCTCGCGCCGAATGGTGACGTCAGCGGACATACACTTATAGACGAAAAGGGTTTGTCTTGGTGTTGCCTATCCCCCATTACAATTTGTACAGAAAGTTTTCAAACACCCTGTATATATATATATACGAAGGACATGAAATTTGTTGCTTCTTTGTAAATTAAAACTGTAAATTACTGTATAACATTCTTTGGTAATTGTATACAACATCCCCCTCACCTCAATTTTATGAAATTTACTTCACAATCGATGTAAAACCTTTATTTATACCATGTAATTACTTTATTTATTTTCGGAAACCAACCTAACCTAACCTAATCTAATCTAACCTAACCTAGAAAAATGTATACTAGAAAAATGTATTTTTGACTAAAAAAGTGCATAACTTAACATGTTATTACATTATCATTTGTATAATTTAGGTCTCGGGAGTACGGGGGCGGAGCCCGCGTAAAGATCACGCATCACAAAGTAATCACAGCGTGAGCCCCCGTACCCCCGAGACCTAAATTATGCAAATGATAATGTAATAACATGTTAAGTTATGCAATTTTTAGTCTTCATCTAGGGCACATGACGAATCAAGTTCTCAAAGTCGAAACCACACGAATAGCACGTCATAATTCTATCACAAACACGACCAAACTGAGGTATTACCCAAACTGAATCCAATTAGGAAAAAAAAAATAGCCAGAACAGAAACCAACCAACTAATTAAGTCGCAGAGTAGCGAAAAAATAGCCCAATCAGAAAAACGTCACGTCAAATGGATATTGTTAATTAAATAATATCTCGATAAATATGATCGACCGAAAAATTTTTACTTAAAGGAAAGGTTTTATTTATTATTTTCTACGCATTGCAATAATTTTTATTAGAAACTGAGGTGAGGGGGATATTGTATACAATTACCCATTCTTTTGGGGATATGCGTTTCCATTATTTTATTATTATTATTATTATTATTATTATTATTATATATATATATAATTATATATATATATAATATATATATATATGTTGTGTGTGTGTGTATATATATATATATATTTTTTTTTATACTGATAATACTGTATTATGAATGCAGAAACTAAAATGCTTGCCGGAAAACTTTCTATTTCAGGGAATACAAAATACTTTTTACTTTAAATTCAGTAGCAACAACCTTATATACGCATCAATTAATTTTCTTTAACGCTTTCACCACAAAATCATTTAATTTACAAACTTTTTCTCGAACAAAACAAATAAACTTTTTCTCATCTCTTTTCGTACTGTTTATCGAAGTTCTAAAGATTGACTGAGAAAATGGTATTTAATCGTATAAGAATTCTTGAATCAGAGTTTCGAAGAGGTGGTTGAAAGTGATTCAATCGATGGCGGCTCATTGGTAACAAAAGGGAAAGGAAACACAAAAGCATTTAGCTTCAATGCGCGAGAGAAAGGAGACAAAAAAAATACAACGCTGAAAGGAATTACATAATACGGGGAAGGGAGACGGAATCTGTAGATAGGAGGATTAAGCGAGAGAAGCCATCTCTTGAATGTGGCTTGGATGGAACCGGTCAATTGGCGAAGGAGGGAAACGAAGAAGGAAAAGTAATGAGGGAGAGCGGAAACAATTAAAACGGCAACGAATTCTAAACTCGTCACAGAGAAACGTTATACTATATAATTGCACTTACGAATTGATATGCGGATATGAACTAGAGGTTAAGACATTCACACGGTTCGAATAACGAAATTATATTTCGCAGTAATATTGGTTTGTTTCGAGTAAAATAACTTTTCAGGCACAAAACAATATACGATAACTATTTCCAAAAGCCATTATTCATAGCTGTACACGTAACTTGTATACATTCGCGCATGGATATCTGATCTCACATTCTATCGTAATTCAAAGTTGTCGTGAACTAAACATGTGGGAAATGACTGTAAGTTTTCATTATTACCTGCCACGAATTTTCCATGACCTAAAAATAACAACAAAAAACCCGCTCTTTCGCATGACGTTTTCTGACAATGAGAATAACGAAAAGGGTTTTCATTCGGTCTTTTAAATCCTTTTGCCTTCAGAATGCAGTAAAATAATTCAATTGCTTTTCAGAATCCTTTTAAAACGTCTACTTTTTTACCTTTTCCGTATTTTATGCATACTTTAATATACATTGGTATTACGAACGGCTTAAGGTTTTATATATATATATATATATATATATATATATATATATATATATATATATTAGTGGTGGACCGGATGTCAGTTTTTCAACATCTGCGATGTAGATGTGGATATTTAATTAATCTATCAATATAATATAGAATTATGAATATATGACATAAATTTTCAAATTTCGTGATATTGCTATTATGGCAGGCAATGCATAAGAATTAAAATTAATATTAATGTTTTCATTATGATAAAAGTAATAACTTTCTCAAGAGTTTCAGCCACAGAAAATTCAATGAAACAAGTTTCATTCAATTTTCTGTGTTACCAGCTATTTATATTTTGAGGTTTATATATTTGTTTGTTCATTAATAATTAATACTTTACATGAAATGTGCATGACTGGGCCTTATAAGCTACTTTATAAGCTAATTTAATTGTAAATTGCATAATTTATTAGAGGTAATATCCGCATAACATCCGCAGTCAGAAGTGCGAATGCGGATATCCGGTCCACCACTAATATATATATATATATATATATATACACACACACGAGGGTAATTCAATAAGTATCGTACTTTTTATTTTCACAATTTTATTTTCACTTCCGATAGATAACACTGGTATGCATATGAAATGTTTTTGTCTGCTGTGAGGGTTTTTTCAACTCATATTATATAATTCGACCATGCTGAATTCGAAAATGACATTGGTTTTCCTCAATCAGGTCAGGTTTTTTCTCTATTGGCCATTTATTATAAGTCCAATTTTATCCCCAAATTTATTGATTTTTTTAGCTTAAACACTGTAGATACGAGTAATATTATAAGAACACTCGTGAAAAATGAAAACATTGTGTGAATAAATACTTTTATTCATACAATGAATATGGAAAAAAGTTTATTGAGGAAGGAATGAAGTTTTTTTTGGCTTTCCGTCTGTGTTTTTCTCGGGCACGTCTCGCTTCAAACACCAGCAATTGTCCGCCAGCATATTGATATCCCAGTTTCCCTGGTACCTCTCTTCCATTATTTTGATATCTTGGTGAAATCGTTCACCCTGTTCCTCACTATAATCCCCGCAATTTTCAGGAAAATAGTCCAAGTGGGACCACAAAAAGTGCATTTTTGTGGACATGCGCGACCCATGAGCTTTGAAAGTTTCCATCAAGTTTTCGACAACGGACTCGTATTCTGGACTTCTACGCTTGCCAAGAAAATCAGTGACAACTGATTTGAATGCCTGCCAGGCATTCTTCTCAGTTGGAGTCATTGCGTTTTCGAACTGAGTATCCTTGATCAAAGTTCGAATTTGAGAACCATCAAAAACCCCAGCATTTAGTTTAGCATCAGATATATGAGGAAATTTACTCTCGAGATATCGGAATGCTGAACCCTCCTTATTCATTGATTTGATGAAATTTTTCATCAAGCCCAGCTTAATATGAAGTGGTGGGAGCAAAATTTTTGTTGGTGGTACAAGGGGCACTGAAACGACATTATGCGACCCAGGTTCAAAATTCTCTCTGGATGCCCATTCATGCTGTGCATAGTGCTTCTCATCCGCTCGGCTATCCCATTTGCAGAGGAAACATGGGTATTTCATGTATCCCCCTTGCATTCCCAATACAAATGCCACAATCTGAAAAAAAATGAAAAATATTTAAAGAATTTAGAGAATTTGTTCTATCAGATAAAAAAATCTATGCATTGGACTGTATCACTTCTGTGGGGAAGTTAAGTGTTCTTATACGCTCTCAAATAACCTTTGGAAAAACAACATAGTCAATAGCAATAGTTTACTTATGATATTAGTATTACCTTCAAATCTCCACAGATTCTCCAGTTATGTTGGTCGTATACGAGAGCATCCAGTAAAATTTTCATGTTATCGTAGCTCTCAGTAAGTTGTACGGAATGTGCTACAGGGACTGATGCAACCCTATTCCCAATGTTGAGAAGTACTGCTTTCAAACTTCGTTTAGACGAGTCTATAAATAGCCTCCATTCTGATGCGTTATATGGCAGGCCCAAGGATTCGATTAGCCCCTCAACATTGCAGCAGTACACTAAGGAAGAGGTATTTTCGTGCACTGCAAAAAACTTGCGGAATTCTTCCTCTCGTTTCCTATACCAGGAGAATGTTGTTCCCGGAGCCAGCAAGTTGTCCTCTCGAAGTCGTGAGCCCAAGATCTCGGCAGCTAATTTGGAAAGTCCTAAATCCCTGGTAAGATCATTAAGTTTGGCCTGGTTGAGAGGCCTCGGCTCATTTGAAGCGGTATTTTGAGGTATATACGACTGGGACTGGTCATTGGCATTGGTCATTGATTCATCATCAGAATCATCGAAGTCCAGAGTTTGAGGTGGTTCGGGTATTGGAATTCCAGGACCATGGGGTACAGGTCTCATAGCAGAAGGAATGTCAGGGTATACAACAATGTGTTTATTCTTCTTGTTAACTCCTGAAAATAGAAACACAGAAACATGGATATAAAACTTGCATATGAAATAGAAGAAGCATTCAGACAGTGGCTGCTCGTGAGGGAAGGCTGCGGTCTGTAAGATATGAAATAGGTCGATGGAGTCTGTATATTTTCTTCCTTTTTCATTCATATTGTCCCTTCGGGGACAATATGAATGAAAAAGAAAGAAAATATACAATCATTGTATATGTAAATGTAACTTGTATAACAATATGTATGTGTAAATGTATTTTCTATAACAATATGTATATGTAAATGTATGATTACCATTATGGTGAATATTATGCTATATATGGTGAATATTACATTATGGTGAATATTATGTCAAGTTTCATACGAGGATTTCAAAATATTTAAGAAAAATAAATTTATAAGCCCACCTTGGAGGTTTGTCATGCAGAAATAGCAATCTGTCACGTGATCCTTTCCTTCTCTCCAAATCATGGGAATTCCAAAAGGCAAAGATTTCGCTCTGCCTTTGCTCCATCTTCTCAAATTTTCAATGCACGTCTTGCAGCAAATATGAGGGGCGAAATTTTTGTCCTGGTTCCCTAGCTTAATTCCAAAGTATGCTCTGTACATTGTCTTCACAAATTTAGTGATTTGGGACTGGTTATTTGGCATGGTAACCGTCCCACATATGTAGCAGAATCTATTGGGATCATTTTTACACGCTCTATTCATTATGAAATATTTTATCTATATGCCTGAAAAGTAAAAAAAGATATTATACAAGTGAAACAAGTGATGATAGATGTTACTGTTCCAATTCCGCTTTGACAAAATCACGAAAAATTCTATTTTACTTATGAGGCCATAGCCGGATAACCTGAGCTGATTGAGAAAAACGGATTGCAGATTCGAAATCAGCAGGAAAGGCTCTATAAGAATCACTTACAAAACCCTTGACAGCAAAATTGATGCATACCAGTGTTATAAACACATCACTTCTCAACATATTCTCCCTGTTTCTCAATACACTTAGTCCAGCAATCTACACGCTTCCTAATGCCATTACAAAAGAATGTTTCTGGCTGTGTGCGTAGCCAGTCCACCACGTTTTTGAGCGCATTATCACTGGAGATGAAACCTGGATCCATAACTATGAACCAGAAAGCAAACGACAGAGCATGCAATGGAAGCATCCAACATCTCCCGTTGCAAGGAAGTTCAAAGCGCAGCCGTCAGCAGGTAAAGTTATGCTAACACTGTTTTGGGATAAACGAGGCCCTATCCTTGAACATTATCTAGAGCGTGGAACTACAGTAACAAGTGCATCGTATTCTGACATGTTTCGGAATGCGTTAAAGCAACCAATTCGCACAAAACGGAGAGGGAGATTGTCGGAAGGTGTTATTCTGTTACACGACAATGCGCGCCCTCATACCGCTGCACAGACTAGAAAATGCCTTCAAGAATTTAAATTTGACGTTCTCAACCATCCAGCCTACAGTCCACACCTGGCACCTTCGGATTTTTACCTATT
>JAJOZX010003338.1:197500-280000 GCA_023014485.1 Bathynomus jamesi
AGTGTAAATTGAGAAGTGTGTATGTGTGTATATATATGGTGTGACCAAACATTTTTATGTATGGGTGGACACGTGTAAGTGTATGTGAGCGTATTGGCTATACTGTGAATATAAACGTGTGTATGTGTGTATATGGGTATACGTAGGGCGTATAAAACGAGAATGACAGACGCAGAAACCGGGGCAGCTAAATTAACCAAGCAGTTAAGGGTCGACCGTTGTAAAAGAAACGTGTGCATGCTTTTCTGAAATTAATTGAAAGATTAATTATATAATAATAATAATAATAATAATAATAATAATAATAATAATAGGCGCACTAACGGTAATACCTGAAAGTTGTACTGTGTATAATAATAATAATCTTGCTAATAATAATTTTTCTATCAGTCATGGCAGATAACTTGTTGAAAATAGTCTCATATAATGTAAGGTCAGTGAGGAATTCAACTGTAGATGTTCATAAAATCTGCGACAGTGCAGATTTGATACTCCTGCAGGAGCACTGGCTACCTAAGCAAGAGCTAAAATTCCTCTCTACCATGATGACTTTATGTACCATGCGTCATCAGCAGTAGACTTGTCAGATGAATTAATGTACGGTAGGCCTTTTAGTGGTGTTGCTTTCTTATTAAGGAAAAATTTGTCAAAACATATAAGATTTTTAACAAGCGATAATGTAAGGTTGTTAGGCATTGAAGTACAAGTGAACAATGATTGCATATTAATTGTAAACTGCTATTTACCATACAACAACGGCAGTAATCTAGATGAATACATTGATTTGCTGTACAAAATTAAGTCATTATCAGATAACCCCAAATATTCTCACTGTATAATAATGGGGGACTTTAACGCACATGTGAACTCGGAATTCTTTGTAGAATTGGGTAACATGTGCGAGTCGGCCAATTTAAGTATAAGTGATGTAGATGTATTAGGAGTAGCCAGTGGTAATTTTACATACGTTAGCGATATGAGTGGTACCACCAGGTGGATTGATCATTGTCTCACTAGTAATAATCTAAAGGATCGAATTGTTAGAGTTCATATTTTGCATGATTTCCTTCTTTCTGATCATAGACCATTAGAAATATTAATTAACGTTACCAATTTATGCGCAACACGACTTAACAAGAACTCAATAGGTAAGAATATATAATCACGTCGATTGGTCCAATGTTAATATGCAGCAGAGAATAGACTACAAAGAGAGAGCATGTCACCTTTTTAATAATTTAGAAATTTTGCACCTTGCCTGTAATAATCCTTGCTCAAATGATTCTCACTGTAAACTCATAGATAGGTATTATAGTAAGATAATATCCCTGTTAAGAGAAGCAGGAAGCCCCTTGATTAAATCTTACAACTATCATACTAAGGTTATTCCTGGATGGAATGATTTTATTGCCCCCCTGAAGAGGGAATCGAAAGACGCCTATGATTTGTGGTGCTTTCATGGTAGACCCAGATTAGGACCAGTATACATGAATATGTGTAGAAGTCGGGGTCAGTATAAGGCGGCCATAAGGCGATGTAAACAGGAAGAAGAGTCTATTCGAGCATCAAAAGCCTGTGAAGCTCGCATAAATAACGATAATAAAATTTTTTGGAAATTTGTTAAGAATCAAACGGGTCTCAAAAATGTCCTCCCTCCGACAATCGATGGGGTGTCGGGGGAGGATGAAATTGCAAAGCTGTGGAAAAACCACTACTCTAACATTCTTAATAGTGTGAGTAGGGATAATCTTAAGGTAGATTGCAGCGAAACGATTGTGGGAGGGACAAGGGAAAATATTTTTATATCATTTTCTGAAGTAAAGAGGTTAATTAAAGAGTTAAAGACTGGTTCTGCGTCAGGGGTAGATGACTTATCGAATGAGCACTTAAAATATGCAAATGACGTAGTATGTCTGCATATATCATTGCTCCTATCAGCCATGCTTGCTCATAGCTATATCCCTGCAGAGTTCATGAGGGTATATATCTTGCCCCTGGTCAAAAATAAGTACGGAGACATTCTGTCCAGCAATAATTACAGGCCGATTGCTGTCGCCTCCTGCTTCTCGAAACTACTAGAAAAACTCTTGTTACTCCGATTAAATGATTTCCTATGGACATCTCCTAATCAGTTTGGCTTTAAAAGGTCCCACTCAACTGACCTGTGTATCTATGTACTTAAAGAAACAATATCTAAATACATTGACAGCAATTCAACCATTTATAGCTGTTTCCTTGATATAAGTAAGGCATATGATAGGGTGAACCACAATATTTTATTTGCAAAACTAGAAGACAGGAAGGTTCCCATGTACATATTAAATTTATTGAAATTTTGGTATCCCCACCAATCTTTCACTGTTAGGTGGGGCAATGTACTATCCAGGGCCGGATTAAGACCTTTAGAGGCCCTAAGCACTTAAAAGATTTTGGTGCCCCATATATATGTAATACAAAAATAAACCATAAAATAAAATTTTATTTTTTGAAATGAAACAAAACTTACAGTAAGATGGAAAATAATGTTTATTTTTGTATACTTCCACTTCATTTATATTTGAAAAGTTTTCTCCTACTTTTTTTAATTGCAAAGTCTTTGATCAGATCCTCAAAACTAATCTTACGTAACACATCTGCTTCTATACTTAGTAGAGATAAGGCATCCAGCCTGCCTTGTTGCATAGTTGTTCTGTTGGTATTTTTAATATACTTCAACTGAGAAAATGAACGCTCAGCTGAGCAATTTGTGACCATTAATGTTAAAAATATACGAAAGGCAATTTCTACATTTGGGAAGGCACACTCAATATTGTCTTCTACAATTATTTTATAAAGTTCAGCATGACTGAATCTTGTTTTTACATTTACTATAGCACACGAAAATATTTAATCTATATGTATTTTTAATATGGCGCTCAAAGATTTGATATAAACAAAATAATAACGCAAAGCGTAAAGTGTGTGATTACAACGAAATATATTTATTCTCTCAAAAGGGTTGTTGTTCACTACAAATTCAAACAATGAAAAAAAATAAATACTATATATGAATATATATAATTCAGTTTTCAACAGCTTATAGGCTATAAGCCGCGATTATAATAGTATAATAAATCCATGGTAAATCCGACAATGGAAAATTTCTGTGGTGCCCCCCTTCCCTTGATGCCCTAAGCACGGGCTTATTTTGCTTAATGGTTAATCCGGCCCTGGTACTATCCGAGTGTTTTGGCTCCTCTTGCAGGGAGAGACAAGGCTCCTTGCTCTCCCCTATGCTGTTTAATGTGTATATTGACGGATTAATTGCTTCACTTAATGAGGCAACAGTAGGATGTTGTATAGATAACACAAGGATAAATAACTTAGTTTATGCCGATGATATGGTGTTAATAAGTCCCTCTGTTAAAGGTCTGGATCGGCTACTAAATGTCTGCGAAGTGTACTCGCAGAAACATGATATTCTTTTTAATGTTACAAAAACTAAGGTTATGCAATTTCATCCTAAAAGCTGTAATCAGTCAGCTGATATAAGGTTTAAAATGAATGGTGAAGTAATTGAGGAAGTACAAGAGTTTAAGTATTTGGGTCAAACTATTACCAGCTCCTTGAGTGATGACTCGGATATAAGAAAACAATCTCGAAGCCTGTGTGCTAAAGCGAATATGACCATAAGGAACTTTCGTTTCTGTACAAGTGAAGCTAAAGACACTCTTTCGTACTTTCTGCAGTAATATATACGATCAGCAACTCTGGGTGAATTATAAAAAAGGTTCTGGCAGAACCCTAAATTTGCTGTACAACAGGTCTTTTAGACTCTTACATAAATTACCCCCCGAGATGCTCAGCTTCGCAAATGTTTGCTACCGGCAATGTCCCGAGCTTCCCGGAGGTAACAAGACGTGCTCAACACAGTCTAATGCAAAGAATTAAAAAATCAACCAACCAGATCATCCAAGCTATCCATGAGTCCTGCCATTTATCCTCTAAGGCTTCTTGGTACGAAAACGTCTGTCTGTAGCTCCACTTAACTTCGACAGTGCAGTATTATTTCTAATCAATTGTATATATTTCTATCCTTAGTATATGAACTGTCATTGTATTAATAATATTTGTCATATGAACTATAGTCTGCCAATAAACCTTTTCATTTCATTTTCATTTCATTTCATTTCACACACACACACACATATATATATATATATATATATATACACCTTAACCTTTGGTTAGCTTCCGCCCGAATTGTTCATTCTGACGAAGGTTAAGCTTTTCACTCCACCTTAGACCTACAGTTTAACGTGGAATCCGAACCACGCCCCATCAGCAGCCGCGTCTTAACCACTAGGCCACCTAGGGTACCCATTTATCTACCAACCACTTTCTTTTATTGTGTGGAAGGATGAACAACTGGGTTTTGCTGCGCGCCGGCTGCCGTCGGGTCTCGAACCCGGGGCCGATGGATTCGTAGTCAGCGACGCTAACCACTTACACCACCGAGGCATATATATATATATATATATATATATATATATATACACACACACACACGACGTTCAGTCGATGAATGCGTAGAATTTATTGTCTATGTTTTTAATGAAAAAATTTCGGCATTTAATGACTACATTTCGTGTATACTGTATGATACGTGGTTATGTGTAATGGTGTGCATTGGCATACGAGTAGATACAAAGATAAGTGGAAAATGCAGCTGATAAAAGAAATGAATAAGGTTATTATATTTTTTATTTCTTTTTTTTATATTATTTATTCTTTTGTTTTTGCGAGTATTCCTTCATATTAACGTTTTTACTAAAACAGACTATAATTTTTTAATATAAATAAAAATTATTTTATAATATAAATAAAAATGAATTATAATTAAGCAAAATTAGGTCGAGAACAGCAAAGTTAGGAGATATTTATTGGAGTTTAATAGAGTTAAATTGAATAAGGACGACTTAAGTTATAAAAATTAAATCTTTAATAGCGGGATTTAATGGAGGAGAGAACTACTTTGGAGAGTAATAAAATTTGAAGGCATATAACGATATCCTCTATAAACTCTGATAACATACGAAAATGAAAAATGAGAATGATTTACGTAAACATACTGGCATGTATGATATAAACGGAAAGTTTAGGATTGCAAATACTTGTAGTTTTTGGTCTAGTTTGCTTAGAGAAAGCCTGAGGTGATACGAATAGGCCAGTGATTGATACGGGTATATTTGTGTTACCTTGGGGGGAACAAAACTCATGGTACATCTTGCTCCTGAAGAATCATGCACCGGGACTGATAATAACTAGGTGTCTGCAATACAAAGTAACGAAAAAGGATATTTTTTTAACTATGATAACACAGAGCGTGGTTGCTTTTAGTGAAGCTTCGTCGGTACGTTGACCCTCTATTTACTTGGCTATGATGCAGCGGCCTACTCATACCTTGAAATAGGCGTATGGGTGGAATGACGTTCTCTGTAAAATATGAAACTTTTCATCTTACTTTCCCATAAATTATGATAAGGTTGTCTTGAACACTGATCATCAGTAAAGGGTGTCCCAGAAGTCTCGGAGGGGTTTTATTTGGCTCTAACCTTTTTGTTTGGAGATCAAATAAAAAAAGGTTTGTAACACTTGAAAATATATTTATTGTGATTTTAATTACAAATTTAATATCTGGTGAAAATCTTCATTTTCATTGCGTAAATCTAAAATCACATTAACGTACGTTATCCGACTCTGATGATCTTCTGGTTTAATTTCTTGAGCAATTTGAATTTTGTACGGGTAAAGATTGATATCCTCTCTTAAAATTCGATGTAAGGAACTTCTTGAAATGTTTAATTCCTGGCTGCGTCGTCGGACTGATGTGGATTTTCCTCAACGCTTTCACGAACCATCTCAACCAGAGTTGGACTTCGGCTTGTCCAAGGACACCCAGTCCGTGGTTCGTCTCCCTAACCCTTTCCCATACGAAATTTAGCGACGTACCGTCCAATAGCTCGATCAGAAGGAGCAGAACGTGTGCTGAATTTTAATCGAAAAGTTCTTTGAGCGGTAACGATGGAAGAGTTGTTTGTCAAATAAAGTTCCACAATAGTCACTCTTTGTTGCACTGTCCAGGATTCCATTTTCATTAATCGCAGCAAGGGTACTTTAATTGAAAAATAAAAATAAATAAACTAATTAAAAAAGAAAAACGTTATAGCCAAATAAAACCCCTCCAAGACTTCTGGGACACCCTGTGTATATATATATATATATATATATTAGTGGTGGACAGGATATCCGCATCCGCATTATTTTTAACATCCGCATCCGCATCCGCACTTCTTACTGCGGATATTAACTCTAATCCTTGGTGAGCCCGAGGACCTATCAACTCTTCATCTATATTTCCCATTTCCCCACTTTCTGTTATCACTCCTACTACTCTAATTTCACCTCTTATAACGTCAACAACAACAACAACACCTCTAATAAATTATGCAATTTACAATTAAATTAGCTTATAAAGTAGCTTATAAGGCCCAGTCATGCACAGTTCATGTAAAGTATTAATTACACTAGGGAACAACATTTTTGTTTCTTGAAAACTATTTGGTGTTTCTTATAGAACTTTGATGCTGATTCCAAATATGGTTTCAGAATATTTCTATCACCCATAGTTTTCGAGAAAATAATATTTCCATTTACTCAGTTTTCCCAAAATATTAGTTAAAATTAAGTGTACTAATTTAATTTTACTTTCTTTTTTTTCCAGGTTAACTATATTTAATAGTAATTTTTGCATTAAAAAAATATAGCTATTTAAACAAACAGATTTTTAATAAAAAGAAAGAAACTTTTTTCAAGTTTTGCTCAAATTTTAAAATTTTTCATAGCAGAAAAAATTGGTTTTTCATTCCAAAAAGTTTTCCGTGATTTCAATAATTTTCCGCCAGCATGAATCGAAACTGTATTAATCCCAGAGATACATTTTGCTACGTATGTGGAGAACTGACCATAATGGCACAGAGGAAGACGATGACCCCACTCGTGAAGAAGGCTTACGAACTTTATTTTGGATGTAAGGTAGGCGACCAAGACAAATCCTGGGCACCTCATATCTCATGCATTTCCTGTGCCGTCACTCTTAGGGGTTGGATTAAAGGTACCCGCAAAGCTATGCCATTTGCCATACCAATGATTTGGAGAGAGCCCAAGGATCACCTAACGGATTGCTATTTTTGTATGACTAACGTTTCAGGATTCTCTGCCAAAAATAAACATAAAATTCAATACCCAAATCTTGCATCTGCCATGAGACCAGTACTACATGACGATGATAACCCAATTCCAACTCCCCCAAAGTCATGGACACTGGATGAAGAGTCTGAAGTTGAACCAATGGAAATTGATGACACTAAAAATACAGACTTTCAGCAACCTGAATCAAATAAACCACGTATGATAACGCAGGTTATGCTGAATGATCTCGTGAGAGATTTGGACCTTCCGAAAAAGAAAGTGGAATTATTGGGCTCCAGGTTACGTGAATGGAATTTGCTGGCAAAAGATACAAGCATATCGGCGTTCCGCACTCGCCAAAAAGATCTGATGCAGTATTTCTCCTCGTCAGGTGGTTTATGCTACTGTAATAATGTAACTGGACTGCTGTTAGCTCTCGGTCATGAGCACAAATCTGAAGATTGGCGTTTATTTATTGACTCTTCGAAGCTAAGTCTCAAGGTTGAACTACTTCACAATGGAAATAAATACCCTTCCATTCCTGTAGGGCACGCTGTCCACATGAAGGAATCTTACGAAAATATGAAACTCATCCTTCAGCAGATTAATTATGACCAGTTTCGTTGGTATATATGTGGGGATTTAAAAGTCGTCGCGCTTCTTCTGGGAATGCAGCTCGGTTATACGAAGTTCTGCTGCTTCCTTTGTGAATGGGACAGCAGAGCCAGAGATTCGCATTATTTTGTAAAGGATTGGCCACTTCGTCAAAAATGTATCCCAGGACTGAAGAATGTGTCTCATGAACCCTTAGTTGACCCCAAGAAAATATACTTACCGCCACTTCACATCAAACTTGGCATCATGAAAAATTTTGTCAAAGCAATGAACAAGGAAGATGAGGCATTCAAATACTTGAAGAAAAAGTTTTCACGACTTAGCGATGCAAAGATAAAAGAAGGGATCTTTGTTGGTCCCCGGATCAGAGAGCTCATGAAAGATCAAAAGTTTGATGATGCCTTGAGAGGAAAAGAAAAAGTGGCATGGGAGGCCATGAAGAATGTTGTCACAAATTTTCTAGGGAACATCAAAGCCTCTAACTATGAAAAAATAGTGCAGGACATGATTGAAGCATATAGGTTATTGGGATGTAATGTGTCACTGAAAATCCATTTCTTGCACTCCCATTTAGATTTCTTCCCTGAAAACCTCGGCGATGTAAGCGATGAGCATGGAGAAAGGTTCCACCAAGATATAGCTACTATAGAGAAACGCTACCAAGGGAGGTGGGATCCGGCAATGTTAGCTGATTACTGCTGGACATTGATGCGAGAAGCTCCTAGTGAAAACTACAAGAGAAAATCAGTGACAAAGAAGTTTTAAGAAGAATATTTTAAATGCCAATCTGCCACTAATATAATTTTTATGAAGTATTTTTACTAACTTCTATACACTTTTTGAATAAATATTAAAATACAAATTTCTCAGTAACCTTGGGTGATAGAGAAATTCTACGGCTATATTCGGAATCAGCGGAAAAAATCCTATAAGACCGACCTGTTCCCGTCCAAGAAGCAAAAAAAAAGTTAAAATCTGTTCCCCAGTGTTATTAATGAACACACAAATATATAAACCTCAAAATATAAATACCTGGTAACAGAAAATTGAATGAAACTGGTTTCATCGAATTTTCTGTGGTTGAAACTCTTGAGGAAGTTATTATTTTTATCATAATGAAAACATTAATATTAATTTTAATTCTTATGCATTGCCTGCCATAATAGTAATATCACGAAATTTGAAAAATTATGTCATATATTCATAATTCTATATTATACTGATAGATGAACTAAATATCCGCAACCGCATCCGCGGATATTGAAAAACTGACATCCGGTCCACCACTAATATATATATATATATATATATATATATATATATGACTTACTTGACTTAGTTCCCATCTGGAGGTCTACAGGTTGGGTCCCAGGTGTATATATATACAGTATATATATATAATAGAACCAAGTGATTTATGAGGTGGGAACCTTAGTCGAATAAGGACCAACAAGACTAGTCCATATACAAACATTTAATGTGCAAAGCTTTCGACATTTCTAATGTTATCTTCAGTGCTAAAAATTATATATATATATTATATATATATATATATAATATATATATATATATATATATATATATATATATAATTTATATATATATATATACAATTAAAACCAACTGTAAACTTAAAACAATTTAAATATTGACGAATATCACAGTGAAAACTTAAAACATGAAATTATACAGTTAATATAATTAAAATATAAAATATTGTAAAAGGAACTATGAAAAGGGGATTACTTTTAAGGTAAGAAGAGAATAAATGTAAGTAAAACCATTATAAATAATTTAAGGGAACATCAAAGACAAGTTTAAAATGTAAAACATTAAAATCTATAAAATCTTAAAAGGACAAATCAGGTACAAATCAGGACAAATCAGTACAAGTTATTTAATCACAGAGAGAACAACGAATGGGAAAGAATTAAAAAACTTTTTTTGTTAACGGGCACTAACTTGGTTGGTTGGTTGGTTGGTAGGCAGGTAAAGGAAATTTTATTGAAGGATATTGAGGTTTTGGAATGGGGTATAATAATTTATATCCGGTTTATGCTTAGAAATTAGTATAATTGAAATGTCTAAGGAACTAAGTTTATCCAAGAGAGGACAAATAATTGCCCTTTCAAGAGAGGGAATGTCCCAATGCCAGATCTCGGCAAAAATTAACGTTTTAAAAGGGGCCGTCCGAAGAACTATAAGCAGATATAAAGAATCTGGATCGTGCTCTTCAAAGATAAGGTCTGGCAAACCTGAAGTGACTACTGATTCTGAGGATCATTACATCAAGGTTACATCACTGCGTGACAGAAAAGCTACAGCTACATAGATTCAGCCACAGTTGAATGAACAACGGGACTCTCCAATAAGTAATATAAAAAGAAGACTCATAAAAGCTGGTCTTCATGGCAGAATTGCTGTGTCCAAACCACTACAAAGGAAACAAAATAAGGCTAAAAGATTGAAGTGGGCAAGAGAATATCGAAATTTTACTGTAGACGACTGGAAAAAAAGCTCTTTTTACGATGAATCAAAAGTGGAACTTTTTGGGTCTCATAGAAGAATTTATGTTGGACGTAGAACCAACGAAAAACTGATAGAGCCCTGCATAAAATATTCAGTAAAACATGGTGGAAACAACATTCAAGTTTGGGGTTGTTTCAGTTATTCTGGAGTTGGATATCTTCACAGAATCACTTACACTCTCACAAAAGAGAAGTACCACTCCATACTAGTGAGACATGCAATGCCATCAGGATTGAGGCTTTGTGGTCAAGGATTCATTTTCCAGCAGGAAATATGGGTATATATGGGTATATATGGTCTGAAAGCTATAAAGAATATAACTTTTCTTGATTCCCTCTGGGAGAATGTAGAAGAATGCTGGAATGGCATAGCTACAATAAATTGGGTGATTATAAGGTGGACGCAGACTATCGAACGTCACTGTATATATATATATATATATATATATATATATATATATATATATATATATATATATAGAGAGAGAGAGAGAGAGAGAGAGAGAGAGAGAGAGAGAGAGAGAGAGAGAGAAGAGAGAGAGAGAGACAGCCACCGTCTTTAAGAGCCTCGGAGTCCCTGGGTTACAGGGGACCACAAATGACCCAACTTATGTCTAGCCCGCTGCCGGTACCGAGAACACAGACTCGGGAAGAGAAGTTGGTTCTGCTCCCACCTATTTGAGATGTCCTGGACCTCTGTCTGATTCACTTTTCATAAACCTTTACAACATTCGTGGCCTTCCCTCAAATTTCCACTCTGTTGAACAACACCTCTCCTCCACTAAACCTCACCGCTTCCTCACTGAAACTCAGGTGTCTGAGACGACTGACAGCAACCCCTATTCTCTACCCTCATACTTTCCCTATACTCAATTTCATTTCAAAGGTGGATGTTGCGTATACGTATGCACCGACCTGACTTGATCTCCTATTCCAGAATTTGAATTTTCCGAATTCTACACCCTCTGGCTACGGCCTACATGTTTATATCAAACTAAATACATTTGTGCTGCCTACCTTCCTCCTAATTATACTGATTTTCTAAAATTCTTTGACTACCTCATTTCCAACGTGGAATACATTCTATCCAGTGGTGGCTCGTGACTTTCAGTTATGTGGGTGCTGCCTCAGAAATTGCGAACAATTGTCGATTATATATATATATGAGAGAGAGAGAAAGTCGAATAGATAAATAGATAACTACTCACTACTCAGTCATAAAAATAAGTAAAATAGTATCATAAAATCAATTATAGGGTACTTACGCTTAACGGGTAATTTCGAATTTGCCAAAAATTTTATTTATAAACAAATTCCGTTCTTCTGTTTTTATTCTGAGCGAAAAAATATTCTAAGAAATGAAAGCTATATATTGTAAACAATCCAATTATTATATAATTAACTTCAATCTCACGACAAAAAATAAATGATAACGAATCATTGATAAATGCAATTCGGAAATTAAATTTCGAATTAGCAAACGATACAGCAACACAACTACCACGTCAAACAAACATATCGCACTGCTCTGTCCACAGTGCTTTGGATCCTCTTAAACCCGCGATTCTGACTCGCTCTTCGTACGTCCGCCACCGAGGTTTCAAGCGTTTCGAACAAAATCTGGAACTGTTAAGTACGCAGTTCCACGGGAAGGCTGAAGCTACTTTCGTGATTCATTCGTTCGGCATTGAAATAGTTTAAGGAAAAAAGGATATAATCTGATTTAAAAACTCAAAGTTCATTGAAAAAAAACAATCAGAGAGGCTATTTTAAATATTTAAATATAAAGATCATAAGATCATGGGGGTGCTGCAGTTCCACAGTGCCTACCTGCGAGCCGCTCCTGATTCTATCCTAATCTCCTTTTGCTGAAATTGCCATTTTAGGTGATTTCAATATTCACTACCTCCTATGGTTTTCTTCCCATATATATATATATATATATATATATATATATATATATATATATATATTTTTTTTTTTAACTGCAAACAACACACAGTATAATTAATGTAAAGAACGACGCTTGTGTAGAAGAGCGTCCGCACAAGATGAGGAGAGAGAACGAGCAAATGAAAAGTGAGGCACCTCCCAGGACTTGAACCCGAGATCATCCAATTGCCGGTCGGACATGCTAACCACTGCACCAAGGTCCCCGATCAATCACAACTCGTAATTCTCCTACATACGAGCGGAATCGAATGCCCTGAGGGGGCACCTTCTCCGTATGTAAGAGAATTACGAGTTATGACTGATCGGGGACCTTTGTGCAGTGGTTAGCATGTCCGACCGGCAATTGGATGATCTCGGGTTCAAGTCCTGGGAGGTGCCTCATTTTTCATTTGCTCGTTCTCTCTCCTCATCTTGTGCGGACGCTCTTCTACACAAGCGTCGTTCTTTACATATATACGTATATGTGTATATATATATGTATATATATATATATATGTGTGTGTGTGTGTGTATATATATATATATACTGTGTGTATGTATATATATATATATATAAATTATATATATAGATAGATACATAGATAGATAGATAAAGAGAGAGAGAGAGAGAGAGTTACAAGGATTTATATGGATAAAAGAAAGCCTCAAAGACCTTTCGTTCTACTCGTGGAGGTTCCCAATTTTTATTTATTCTAGCAACAGTAAAATACTGAAGAGAAAAACATAAGACTCTCTCCCCACCATCCTCCCCCTCCCCGCTTCTGGTGGGTACGGAAAAATGCCGAAGAGAGGAAATTTTATAGGACAGGGGAGAATAGAAAAACTAGATTTACTGTACAATTATGCTATGTACGCATAGAAATCATATACTAGGTAGTACCGTTGTATAAACTAACATATACTGTTCGTATATCAACTACTTGGTATCGTCACAAAAACCCCAACCATATAGTTTTGATTTTATACAAAATATTTACAGCTCTAATTACCGAAGTATCGGACCAACAAAGACCCCATGGCCCACTCCAAAAAGGGTTAAGAGAGAAGAACAGTTATGCTTACACTTATGTACGTGCAAAGTTATCACGCAGAAATAGAAGTAAAGCTCCTCTCCTTCTCTTTGCGTGGGCCACTGCCAGCATAGTGATGAAATGCTACTACAGGAAAGGAGTTGGAACAGGAATTCAAAACGGAACTCAGATCTTCCACACCATGCCTACACTCATCACGTGCAGCCACTTATTCAAAAGAAGAGTTGGAAAGAAAAAATGTATATTTCTACAAAATACTTAACTATTATATTCTTAGACATGTTAACAAGACAGGCAAGTGTACGAACATGTTTTCTGTAATTGGATGTCTGTCATGTGTATGTGTCTGCGAACTCTTTAAATGTCACCGAGTTTCAACTTGGGTCTCCCGCCGTGAAAGGTGTTTATGCGGCAAGTGATATATTGAGTCGTTCGTATTTCGTGGTGTTGTGCCACTACGAGAATAACGAAAATCTCTTTCCGGTATGGAATATCAGTGAAAGGGCCCTGTATCTATCCCCTGTACTTGTCCCTTATGGATAATGAGAGATTTTCGCGGGTGATCACCCGCTGTTGCTACGGCAAATTTAAGAGTCTTCCACTTAGGGGTGTTTATGAGGCAAATGATAAAAAAATGGATTGCTTCATGGTTGATCATGCTATGTGGGGTATAATGCCCCAGAGACATCTCTCTAGAGTGGCAGGAGGACTAAGCATAGGAGTAAATGTTCAAACAAACTCGTGTAGGGTTACATTATAATAGCTTTTACAAAACACTTATCTTATCGATTCTTAAATTTTATATGGGAAGTCTTAAATCCTGAATCTATTCAGAACTTTCTTCAGCCTATTTGTAAACATACGAGTATTTACACTTAGGCTTGAAACAACCTCCTGGAGAAGTTGGGTCCAGATAATACTCATTTTATAAGAGAAGAATTTACCGCAAATGAAGGTACGAAATGTTTTTAGTTCCAATTTAAAGCCATTATTTCTTGTCGGATTGGTATTAAGAGGGAATAATTTCCTATAGTCTATCCTGTCTATTCAATTCGGCATCTTAGAAACTTGCATAAGCTGCTCGCGCAACCTCCTGATCTCTAAAATAAACAGATTTAAGCGCTCTGATCTACGAGGGTTGTTCAAAAAGTAAGTTTACAAGGCTAATTACCGGTGCATTATACATACAGTAATGTTGGTAGTACAGTATTTTGTTAGGCATGTGTGGTAACACTGTAAAGTGGCAACATCCGCAGTCACCACGAGCCAAAAAGTTCAATACTGCACCATCAGCTGATAAGATGATGGCAACGATTTTTAGGACAATCAAGGCGTTTTGCATATTGAATTCATGCAAAAAGGGACAACAATAAATGCCACTTTTTATTGTGAAACTTTACAGCGACTCCGCACGGCTATCAGCAGAAAACGTCCCGGTTGCTTACTGCAGGTGTGGTGTTCTTGCATGACAATGCACACCCTCACACTGCAAATCAAACACGCCAAGTTTTGGAATCGTTCCATTGGGAAGTCATGGATCATCCCACCGTAGTCCTGACCTTGCACAAGCGAATTCCATTTGTTTCCAGCCCTAAAGGAACACCTCGAAGGTAAACAATTTCAAAACGATCCTGATACAGAAGCAGCCGTACGAAACTGGTTAAAAATTAAGGACCCTACATTTTACTCGACCGGCAACGGAAAACTTGTCCCACGCTACGATAAATGTTTGAATCCGTTTGGTGGTATATAGAAAAGTAGTAATAAGTTGTTGTTGAAATACTTGTAAAATTACTTGCCATGTAATAAAATAGTTTCCTCAAAACACCTTGTAAACTTACTTTTTGAACAACACTCATACGTTGGTAGTTTTGAAGTCTTATTGAAGGGATCAATTTTGTGGCGCTTGCTTGTACCCTTTCCAACCTTTCTTTATCTTTCCTAAGGGACGGAGACCAAAACTATACACAGTACTTGATTTGAGGTCTAACTAGTGAAATGAAAAGAGACATTACAATCTCCTTGTTTCTAAATTGGAACTGTCTTTTAATAAAACCTACTATTTTAAGGCCCTCTTTTCGACTTCTGAACAGTGCTTTGAGGGTTTGAGATCATTGCTGATATAAACTCCTAAGTCTTTCTCTGGATAAGTTTCAGTCAAGTTCCTTCCCAAAAGAAAGTAATTGGTTTTCGGGTTCTTGTAACGTATGTGCATTACCTTACATTTGTCAAGTTGAATGGCATCTGCCAAATAGCAGCCCATTCGCCCAACCTATCAAGCTCATTATGAAGTGTTCTTACACCCTCCTGATTACCTACACTATTTCCTAATTTCGTATCGTCTGCAAACTTGGAAATTGTACTTACGATCCCAACGCCAATATCGTTAGTATAGATGACAAAAAGTAAGAGACCCAGAACGGAACCCTATGGAACCCCACTGGTGACGGGGGTCCACTCTGAAGCCACTCCACTTATCACCGTTCTCTGCTTTCTATCTCTTATCCAATCTTCAATCCAGTTGGAAACGAGCCCCGTAATTCCTGGTCTAACTTTAGTCATCAATCTTGTGTGAGGAACTTTCTCTAAAGCTTTTCGAAAGTCGAGGTACACTATATCTATTGCTCTAGTTGTGTCGTAAAAAGTATATGTATGGAAAAATTCTAACAGGTTTTTCAGACAAGATCTATGTCACCTGAATCCATATTGAGAATCAAAAATTGAATTGTTTGATTCGAGATGATACACAATACGTTCTGTAATAATGGATTCCAACAGCTTACCGACAATTAATATGTGTAACGGTAATTACAAGGATTTATTATTTAATAACAACAACATGAATCATTGAAATGGCAAATGAAATGAAATGAGTCAATACTTCATTGATTTCCTATGAGCTTCTTTTTCCTCAGAAATGAGATCTGAAATTTTCTCTTGTGAAATTTTGTCCTTCCTCGACTTCAAAATGCCAATCAAGTCTAGCCTGGAAGTGGGTTTACTGAACGTTTTCTTCAATGTTCAGCCTAAAAAAGTCCACACGTGTTCACTGGGGTTCAAATCCGGCGACTGACCAGGTAAGATGTCTTGACCGTCGTGTCAGCGTCGAGATCGTTATGAGCGTCTACATATATGTGTCAACCTTTTATATATATATATATATACAGGGTGTTTGAAAACTTTCTGTACAAATTGTAATGGGGGATAGGCAACACCAAGACAAACCCTTTTCGTCTATAAGTGTATGTCCGCTGACGTCACCATTCGGCGCGAGAGGGCGCCGCTGCAATTGGCTAAAATGTGAAGTGGGCTAGACTCTCGCTTGCCGCGGGCATTCTTAAATCGGACGTAGTACGCGTAACATGTTATTTAAAGAAGGCATGTTTATTTAAAGAAGGTGCTGAAAGTTGCGACCGGTAGCATCAATGCATGCCCGACAGCGTCGAAGCATTGACCGACGTACACGTCGAAAGATTCCCGGCATTTCGGGAACAGTTCCAGCGGCGACAGCGATTCTTGCTACGAGGTCTTCTTCTGAGTAAATGGGAGTCTCGTACACGAGGTTCTTCATGTGTCCCCACAGGAAGAAATCGAGGCATGTTAAATCGGGCGATCTCGGTGGCCAGGCTACGGGCCTACTCCGGCCTATCCATCGGTCCCCAAAAGTGGCGTTCAGATAATCCCACACATCGTTGCTGGAGTGTGCTGGGGCCCCGTCGTGTTGAAACCACATTCGTCTACGAATAGCCACGGGAACATCTTCCAGCAGTTCCGGCAACGTTTCTTCAAGAAATATCCGATAAACCCGCCCGTCGAGTCGGGCAGGCAGCAAGTACGGCCCAATCAACTTGCCATGGACGATACCCACCCAAACATTGACGGCGACCCGTTCTTGATGAGCATGCACCCGTGTAGCATGTGGATTTGCGTGCGCCCACACGTGAGAATTGTGCATGTTAAACACACCCTCACGTGTGAAACAGGCCTCATCTGAGAACAGCACATAAGCCGGAAAATTAGGCTGCACCGCTGTCTGCTGCAGAAACCAGCGTGCGAATTCCACACGAAGAGGGTAATCCCGAGGTTGTAATGCCTGGACTCTCTGACGATGAAACGGATGTAGCTGCTGCTCGTGCAACACTCTCCAGACCAGGTCGTGGTTCACACCGAGGATACGTGCAACACCTAGCGTGCTTGCGCTTGGATTGTCCTCAAATCGCCGTAGGATTCTTCTTCCATGTCAGGAGTGCGCACGTTTCTCTCCCGACCAGTGTCATGCATGTTTGCATGGAATGTTCCAGTTTCTCGCAGTCGCCGATGCAAATGCGCAAACGTTTGGTGGTTTGGCACACGTCTGTTTGGGAAGCGCTGTCGGTACAACCTCACAGCAGCTCTTCCGTTTCCATTGGCAGCCCCATACACCATATGCATGTCAGCCATCTCAGCAGTCGTGAAGCGCTCCATATTACGCGTACTACGTCCGATTTAAGAATGCCCGCGGCAAGCGCGAGTCTAGCCCACTTCACCTTTTAGCCAATTGCAGCGGCGCCCTCTCGCGCCGAATGGTGACGTCAGCGGACATACACTTATAGACGAAAAGGGTTTGTCTTGGTGTTGCCTATCCCCCATTACAATTTGTACAGAAAGTTTTCAAACACCCTGTATATATAATTATACGGTGTGTATATATAGATATAGATAAGTTATATATATATATATACACACACACATGAATGGTTTGCGAGAGAAAGCCTACGGTAGTACAAGTGTAACTGTGATACAGGAAAATTTGTGCTGCCTCGGAGAAGAAACACAAACTTGTGGTGCATCTTGCTTCTGAAGAGTCATGCACCAGGACTAATCATAACTAAAGGTGTCTGCAATACAAACTAACTAAAACTGCGCGAAAACGAATATAGATTTGGATGTCCTTTGGACAAGGCTAACACGGAGCATTGTTGATTCAAGTAGTGATGAACCACGTACGGAAGCCTCGTCAGTACATTGGCACCTTATTTCCTTGGCATTGCTGCTGCGTATGGTCAGAATGATGCTCTACAAATAATGTTTTAAATGGCGAAAGAATATAGTGGAACATGGCCAAACACTACTATGACTTCCGGGATATAATAATATATATATATATATATATATATATATTACGCAGGAAGGACGGACCAAGGGCAAGTGCCCGCAAAAAGCACCTCTCCCATAGAAGAAGAGAGCCAAAATCAAGGTCTGGGGTTTTCGAGATGCCTAGACACTCTGCGTTTAAAAGATGGGAGGTCATAGACAGGAGGAAAGATGGAATGAAGAAGATTGTTCCAGAGTTGACCGGTTGAGTAGATGAAAGATTGAAAATACCGATTAACCCTTGCATTAGATAGTTGGACAGAAAAGGAATGAGAAAGTGTAAAAAGTTTGGTACTGCTGCTCTTCTTAAAGGAGGAGGCATGCAGTTAGAGGGTTCAGAAGAGCAATGCCCGTTATAATAGTGATAGTAAAGAAAGAGCGAGGCAACACTGCGGCGAAAAGAGAGAGATTGAAGACAATCAGTAAGAGGGAAATTGATGAGACGAAAAGCTTTTGATTCTACTTGGTCAAATACGGCTGTGTGGGTTGAACCATCCCACACATGAGAAGCATATTCTATACAGGGGCGAGCAAGACCCCTGTACAGAGACAGCAAGTGAGTTGTGGTGAAAAAACTGCGGAGGCGGTACAGCACACGTGACCTCTTAGAAGCTGTTTTAGAAAGAGAGTATATGTAATCTTTCCAGGAAAGGTCACGAGAAAAGGAAACGCCAAGAATGTTAATAGAGGAGGAAGGATTCATTTGTGTTGAAGGTAAGGGGATAGTTGTGTAGAAGATTGTGACGAGTAGAAAGCTGGAGGAACTGAGTTTTTCAGGCATTGAAAGCCACAAGGTTTTCTCTGCCCCAATCAGATATAGCAGAAAGATCATGGGTCAGGTGTCCCATAGCCGTCCTACACGAATCATGAAGTGACTGCTGTGAGGGACGCTTTGAGAAGCGGGTGGAGAAGTGAACAGTGGAATCATCGTCATAGGAATGAATAGGACAGGAAGTGCGAATTAAAAGATCATTAATAATTAAAAGGAAAAGAGTGGGCGACAGTACAGAATCTTGAGGAACACCAGTGTTAATAACTTTAGGAGAAGAACAGCGGCCATCTACAACTGCAGCTATAGATCGGCCAGAAAGGAAATTAGAGATGAAGGCACAGATAGAAAGATAGAAACCGAAGGAGGGCAGTTTCGAAATTAAAGATTTGTGCCAGACTCTCAAAAGCTTTTGATATGTCTAGCTCAAAAGCAAAGTTTCACCGAAATCCCGATAGGAGGATGACCAAGAGTCAGAGAGAGATATGCAAGAAGATCGCCAGTAGAGCGTTCCTTGCGGAATCCATACTGACGATCTGAAAGAAGATTGTGAGAAGAAAGGTGTTTAAGAATCTTCCTATTAAGAACAGATTCAGAAACTTTGGAAAGGCAAGAAATCAAAGCAATTGGACGATAGTTGGAGGGTTGAGAGCGGTCACCCTTCTTTGGGACAGGCTGAATGAAAACGAACTTCCAGCAGGAAGGAAAAGTACCAGATGAGAGGCAAAGACGAAAGACTTTGCCGAAGCGGGGCAGGGTGTCAGCACAGAAGCACAGTTCTTAAGAACAACAGGAGGAACACCATTAGGACCATACGCCTTCCTAGAATTGAGCCCAGATAGGGCAGTAAAAACATCTTTAGAAGATATTCTAATTTCAGACATAAAGTCAGAGTGGGGAGTAGATGGGGAAACCACACCGGAATCGTCAAGGATTGAATTGTAAGCGAAAGTTTGAGCAAAGAGTTCAGCTTTGTCAGGAAAAAAAGACGGCAACCGTGCCGTCAGAATGGAAAAGAGGAGGGAAAGAAGAGAAAGTAAAGTTGTTGAAGTGGTTCTTAGCTATATGCCAGAAAGAGGAAAAGACTTAGAATTGGATAGATTTTCAAATTTTTGTCGGATGAAGGAATTTTTGGCGAGTCGAAGAACAGATTTTGCACGATTCCGGGCAGAAATATAAATTGAGTGAGAGTCAGGAGTTGGATGGCGACGGTACCTTCTGAAAGCCTCCTCTCTTTTGCGGATAGCATTAGAACAAGTAAAGTTAAACCAAGGTTTTTTTTGCATTAATAGTAGGAATAGAATATGGAATGTACGCCTCCATGCCCGAGCGAATCACCTCTGTGATGGGCTCAGCACACCCAGAAGGGCCCCGGCCAATGAAGCAGTACTCATTCCATGGGAAATCACAGAAGTACTGCCTAAGAGCCTCCCAATCAGCGGTGCCGAAGTGCCAAAGGTGCCTCCTCTTGGGAGGATCCAAAGGCCGAATTGGAGCGATAGGACAGGAAACATATATAAGATTGTAATCGGAGGAGCTCAACGGAGAAAAAAGTTTCACAGAGTAAGAAGAAGGATGAGAGGTAAGAAATAAATCCAGAATATTGGACCCATCTCCAAGGCGATCGGGGATACGAGTAGGGTGCTGTACAATCTTCTAGGTCATTTAGGATAGAAAAGTTGTAAGCTAGTTCACCAGGGATGTCAGTGAAATAGGAGGAAAGCCAAAGGTAGTGGTGAACATTGAAATCTCCTGAAATGGAGATTTCAGCAAAAGGAGAACGGGAAAGAATGTATTCCTCTTTGGAAGTGAGGTAGTCAAAGAATTTTGGATAGTCAGTAGAATTAGGAGAAAAGTAAACATCGCAGATGTATTTAGTTTGAGATTGGTATGTAAACCGTAGCCAGAGGGTATAGAATTCAGAAGATTCGAGTTCGGGAATACGAGAACAAGTTAGGTCATTGCGTACATATACGCAACATCCACTTTTCGAGTGAAATTGAGTATAGAGAAAGTAAGAGGGTACAGAAAAGGGGTTGTTGTCAGTCGTCCCAGACACCTGAGTTTCAGTGAGAAGAAGATGAGGTTTAGAGGAGGAGAAGTGGCGTTTAACAGATTGAAAATTTGTGAAAAGGCCACAAATGTTGCAGAAGTTTAAGAAAAGTGAATCAGACAGAGGTTCAGAACATCTCGAAAGGGTGGTAGCAGATCCAGCCCCACTGCCCGGGTCTGCGTTCCCGGTATCGGCAGGGGGGAGCCAAAAGTGGGAACATTTATAGTCTCCTCCCCAGGGGACTCCGAGGCTCTTGAAGCTGATGCCATTTTTTTTTATTTTAAATTTTGAAAAGATTATGTAGTGTGTAAGATGCAAGTGTATGGAGAGAGAGAGAGAGAGAGAGAGAGAGAGAGAGAGAGAAAGAAAGAGAGAGAGAGAGAGAGATGATGTTCTTTGACTTCGATTATTCTATTTATTTTGAAAGAGTATTGATCAAAGCGGTAGCAAATTAAATGCAAAGAAATATGAATACGAGTATTTTCTGTGCTTTAACGAAACAGTTTAAATATACTCCGTGTACTGCTCATTGAAGGAAGAAGAAGGAAGGAATTAAAATGTATGTTGAAAAAGATAGTGCATCAAATTTGTTTCTTTTTGCTGTCGTTTTAACACGAACTATTTTAAATAATTTTTCTCTTATTATATTACAATTTTTTTATAACTTATGTTTTCACACAAATTTAACCTGTTTTTCATATCTGTATATTAAACCACTTAGAGCAATAGCGAAAAGAAAATACAAAACTTTTAGTTTTTAAAGCGTTGTCCTTATGCGCTTGACCAAAGTTGTATCGTGTTTCCCGTAATTTCTTACACTGGAAAGTATAACAATAGTGATAAACAGTATGATCAATGCTTGGTTGTTAATAATATTTTTTTTAATTCTCCATATAAATAAATAGTTTAGATATTATAGGCATTGATTTCTTCGGAGAATTTCAGTTCGGGAGCTAAGGAATAAGAGGTAGGAGTTATCGATGGGGACAAAGAACAAAATGTTGTCACTTGGCTTCTGAACTAATTCTTTTTTTTTTTAACAACGAAAATATTTTTTCTATTTTATTTATTTTATTTACTTTTTTTTAATTTTTATTGGGGGAGAGGGGAAAAAGCGTGACTCGGAAAACAGTGTAATTGGTAACTAATTATAAGAAAACAAGGCGTGGCACAAGACTACGTCTCTATCAATTTTTTTTTTTTTTAGCTTTTCTCGAACTCCTTTCCGGTACTGTGCAGCTGGGAAAAGAAGTTCCTGCGGAAATAAAATGAAATGTTCCAAATTGAAAGGAACTCGCCATTCGTAAATAAATAAGTAAATTAATAATAATTATAATCACTGTAATTAAAAAAAAACCTGTTTTGTCAGATTTTTTTTATCAACAATTTGTTTTCCTTTCAAATTTTCAAATTTTGAGTATTTTTTCAAAGATTTTATTCTCTCTGCGAACTTGTTCCTCAAATGTATATGCATATATTTCCCCCAGTTGGTGCAATAAATACGACGCTTTCTTTTACTGAAATTATTGTAAGGTGATTTCGTATGTAGTGACTGCAGTTGGATGATGGGAATCCACGAGCAAAATATTTCAAAATATTTATTTTACCTCCAAAGTGATGCAGACGAACACGAGTTTTACCCATAAACAACGTGTATCCTTTGTGCTTGGATCACTTTATGAGTTTTTCGAGTTTGAGTGCAGATGGCTCTCTCTCTCTCTCTCTCTCTCTCTCTCTCTCTCTCTCTCTCTCTCTCCTTTTATGGGTGGTAGTGGTACTACAAGAAGTCATTCACGTACAAAAATAAGAGTAGAGACCGATTGTTTAGTAAATACTCTTGAAACACAACAGAGAGAGAGATACAAAAATATTATTGAAACCAATATTTCAAATTGCTGCTCGGTTTTGAAAAGCGATATAGCGCTCATCTCACGTCCAATACAGAAAACACTTTTTTTTTGATAAACTGAAAGATGTCTCTAAAAAATTTCATACTCATACGAATCCCTCCCAAAATTTAATACAGCGACATAATAATAAAGTAGTACGGGTGATCAGATTTATTACAATTCAGTTTAAGTAATAAAGAGAAAGAGAGAGAGACAGAGAGAGAGAGAGAGAGAGAGAGAGAGAGAGAAATCTTATCGTGATTTATTAGCAGAAATCCGTTTTCTTACTAAATTTGGAAAGGGAAACTAAAAAAATTAATTGTGCTTCCTTCCCAAAAAACAAAAAATAAGGACAGCTAATTAAATATTGAGGTTATTTTTGCCTGAAAAATACAAATAAATTTCAAATTTCAGAACATGAAATGTATTTAAAAAATTTACATACAAACTTCATCAGTATTAAGATTGTTTTTCTTCATTTAAAAGAATAATTTACGTGGAAAATGTCTCAGTTCAAGAATATGGATTTTCGTCTTTTGTTTTAATGTCAGTAAGGTCTATTTATTAATTTATTGCCAATCTGACTCGAAGAAATTACTAAGTAATAATATATATATATATAATATATATAATATTATATATTATATATATATATATATATATATATATATTATCAATAGTAACTTTGTAACATAATCATCAGTTTTGATAATATACTCGTATATACTCGTATATATATATAATATATTACACACGAGTATACACGAGTATATTACCAAAAATACTTTTGCTTAATTTCAATTTCAAAACTGATGATTATGTTACAAAGTTACTATTGGTAGTAACACTATTACTAATACTACTAGACTACTACATTTGAAAATAATAATAATAATAATAATAATAATCATAGAGGTTCATTTCTCAGTACAGAAGTAAATTAAACTCCAACTTTAATTAATTTCTGAAAAAAAAAAAAAAAAATTATGCAAAAGTTTTTATATGGTAAAATTCGCAGTATGCCTTTAATGAACATTACGTATCCTTGCTTTGCATACATCCGACACCACATAACTCTAAGAAACCTATTTAATATTCAAATTACTTCACCTCTTAAATGGATTCAATAAAGAACGTCTGAAATAAGAGCTCCTAAAAAAATAAGATGACATTTCCAACACGCCTGAAAAAGTCTACATAGAAAATAAATGTTCGCTTTTACATTTTGGAAATGCATAATGAGCTTTCTCAAATGTGTGTGTGTGTGTGTGTGTGTGTATATATATATATATATATAATATATATATATATATATATATATATATATATATATTCTTACTGCTACTATTTTTTATTTTTTAAAAAGTTTGTATGAGTTAAAAAAAGAAAAAAAAAGGTGAACTTTTGCAGGTTTGGAGGGCATGGAAAAGCCATTAGCTATATCGATATATGGCGCTGCATTTAAATATTTTTCTCTGCTTTCCACTTTTTCTCTCCGTCATTACTTTGAAGTTGCAAAGTGAGATTAATTGCTACAAATCCATTAATTTGTCAGCTTCGAACCCACTTCTCTACTACAGATTTTAACGTATTTTCATAAAGGGACAGAGGAGAACGCTGTGGTTATATCTGGCCCTTCACTGAGTTCAGTTGAGGACACTTAAGGGATGTGGAAGACGGACGATGAGAAAAAAAATGAAGCCTTTCGTTGCGAATTATTTATTAGGAAATTTTTTTTTAAATTTAAGACGGAAATTCTATTTGAGATTTGAGTACATATATTAAGTTAACTAAATTTAGGAATAGGAATTACTACAGCTGCAATATATTATTAGATATATCTATATATATATATATATACCTTACAACCTTACAAGGGTTCCGCGCGATGATTTCTCATTTCGCGAAGTAAATAATATAGAAAAAAATTTATTATATATTTATTATATATATATATATATATATATATATATATATATATATATAATATATATATATATATATATATATATATATATATATTTTTTTTATTTTTTTTTTGGTAACCTATATATAGTCTTGAACTCTTTATTTACTTCAGTGTTCCTGAGGATGTCATTAGACGAAAGCGTGAGCACCACTCTGTATTTCCTTTCCTTCGTGGTTTTATTCATCATAAATATTTTTCACGTGTACTTTCGTGAAATAATTTTCATATAATATATATATATATATATATATATATATGCGGGATTAATTTTTCTTTTTCTTTTTCTTTTTCCTTGTGGATTTGCATCATATATATATATATATATATATATATATATATATATATATATATATATATTGTTCCAAATTAGGCAAAAAGACATTTGTTGTTTAACATAAACTGGCACCAAATTATCACATGTGAGAGTATTATATATAGCTCCGATGTTCGCTGCTAACATTTTAAAATATTTTATTGAATGAGTTTAAAATTGCACAAATCGAAAATACTGAAGCACCCTAATAATATTTATATACAAATTTTAGAATATATATATACACACACACACACACACACACACACACACACACACAACAGTTAATGAAATTAATGTTACTGATGTTTTATCGCTAAGCGAAATATCCTTTTAAAAAGTCTCAATTTTGGCTGCGTTCCAGTTTAAAATTGTTTTAACTTTTCGTTTTGGCTTTTTTTTCCCTCTTCTTCTTCTTATTTGTTATAATGAAAATATGTTCATGCGAGATGTTTCTGGAAATAGCAGGAAATATCTAAAAATTCCAGACAAATCCCTCCAAATCTAACTTTCTAAACTTGACAATAATGCTATCATTAATTCTCTTAACAAGAAATATTACTCTGTATTGTATAGAGTTAGACTATCTATCTATCTATATATATATATATAAATATATATATATATATATATATATATATATATATAATATATATATATAATCTCTTGTTTTGTATAATTTGAACAAAAAATTGAACTGTTCAAGGTTATGGATATGTTTGAAATACTGGAACAAGAATCTCATTTTAACACAGACATAAATAAGAAAGACGACGTTGAATTCTCTAAGGTGGTATTTCTGTGAAAATTCTCTAAGGTGGTATTTCTGAGAACAGGCAACTATGACAGCAAACTTTCCCGACACGTTGCTCCAAATTACCAACTGTCTCCTCGGCTCTGCCTATTTATATCTTATTTTCTAAAGATTAATTTAGACGTAATCCTAAATTAGGCATGGGCCGTATTAATTCTGTCATCTTAACCTAGGCTCTGGATGGGCCTAGCCTACAACCGCTACATTGGAGTTTGGTTTAAGGTTGAGCAGTAACAGGTAAGCTTGAGCTGTAGCAACAGGGAGGGCCTCAATTGGTTCATACAATTAAAGGAGTATGGTACTATCCTGGGCTTATAAAAGTAAATAAAAATTAAAATTTTTATGCTGCAACCTAAATCTAGCAGATTTATAGGTCCAGGGCCGACACCATGCCAAAGCTATGGGCCTAAGACTATGCACCGCTTAATCAGCAGCTATAGCTCCCGATCATTTTTTAAACGGTTACATACATATATGTCATAAAATTATTTTCCCAAAGTTAATGTATTAATTACATTAATGTATTATGTATTAAGTTAATGTATTCAAAATGCTCAAATTTACATTCATATAAAAACAATTTTCTTGTTCACGGAAATACTTAAAAATGATTTGCTTGTATGAATTTTTCACAATAGAATACTATTAATTTTTTTACACCGTCACCTATACCAATTTGGTGGAAAGAATAGCCCATCAATTAGCCGATGAAATAAGGTGGTGTCCATTCTATTCTTAATTATGTATATGAATTCAAATACCTTAAATATTAGATCAAGTCCTCTTGTTACAAACCCCATGCTTGAGAGATGCTTAACAAAAACATGAGTAGTCGTTTGAAAACTTCAGTGGAAACAGTCAGTAGCTCTTTGTTCAAGTATTTTATTGATAAAAAAAAAAGTGTAAATACTATATATTGTACAGTATTAAGTTTTCACGCTCTCCGGGTTCATATTACAGAATTATTAGGCTAGAAACTCAGAACAGCTTTTGGATTCAACTTTATTTCAATCGATCTAACAGTACTTTCGTGATTCATATACATACTCATATATAACACTCCTGCCTGTGACTGTTGGCGTTAATTACAGTTAATTACAATTAAAATACTTACAATTAAATGTTAATTACAAGTAAATGCGTGAGGACAAAAGCGGTGTGTCTTGCGTTAATGTTGGATACTCACGTATTTATTTATTAACTGAATGTTCATAAAGTATTTTCATTATTTTCACTTACAGAATCTAGTTTTCATGTTTTATCGTCAATAATACCGCAAAAACTTTTCTTGGTTTTTGTTTGAGAGGTAACTACTTTCTTCCTTAAAACCACAATATACTCCTTATTTTTAAACTAAATTTTGAAGCACTGTTAACGTAGAATTTAAACTTGTCTTCTACCATGTAATTAGGTTCAATGGTGATTTTGAATTGTGCTGCTTTGGGTTCGAATATGTTTGCTGATCCACAAAGTAAATTTCTGAACGCATAAGGCACAAGAGCTAAGGAGACTGAACGATTAATTCCCACTTAGTGTCATTTCCATTCCCATCCGAGGTCCGCAAATGAAAATGCCCAAAGTGAAAAATCCACATTTGAGAAAAGTGTTTCTTGATTTGAGAAACAATGTCACTCCGTTACCATTCGCGGTAAAGACGCCAAATGCAAATGGCTAATTTTTCCTGACCTAAATTAATTTAACTAACCTACTCTAACCTAACCTAACACACACGTCTCTCCCTATTTCTCACTACACATACATGCATCGTACACATTACACAATCTTTACAAGATAAAAAAAATGACATCATCTTCAAGAGCCTCGGAGTCTCCTGGGGAGGAGATCATAACTGTCCCCACTTCTGGCTCTCCTGTTGCCGATACCCGGAACGCAGACCCAGGCAGCGGGGTGGTACTGCTACTGCTCGGCTACTAAAAGTCTGCGAAGTGTATTCGCAGGAACATGATATTCTTTTTAATGTTACAAAAACTAAGGTTATGCAATTTCATCCTAAAAGCTGTAAGCAGCCAGCTGATATTAGGTTTAAAATGAAAGGTGAAATACAAGAGTTTAAGTATTTAGGTCAAACTATTACAAGCTCCTTGAGTGATGACTCGGATATGAGAAAAAATCTCGAAGCCTTTGTGTTAAAGCGAATATGACTATAAGGAACTTTAGGTTCTGTACAAGTGAAGCTAAAGACACTCTCTTTCGTACTCTCTGCAGTAATATTTACGGACAGCAACTCCGGGTGAACTATAAAAATGGTTCTGACAGAACCCTAAATTTGCTGTACAACAGGTCTTTTAGACTTTTACATAAATTACCCCCGAGATGCTCAGCTTCGCAAATGTTTGCTACCCGCAATGTCCCAATCTTCCCGGAGGTAACAAGACGTGCTCAATACACTCTGATGCAAAGAATTAAAAAATCAACCAACCCGATTATCCAAACTATCCATGAGTCCTGCCGTTTATCCTCCAAACTATGGAATTCTTGGTACGAAAACGTTTCTCTGTAGCTCCACTTAATTTCGACATTACTGTATTATTTCTAATCAACTGTATATATTTCTATCCTTAGTATATGAACTGTCATTGTATTAATAATATTTGTCATATGAACTATAGTCTGCCAATAAATCTTTTCATTTTCATTTTCATTAGTGAGGTAGCTTAGTGTAAAAAAAAAAATCACATAATCGTTACAAGTGGGACAAAAGTGTGAAACTTTTTTAGTTTCCTAAATGCGGATACAGATTGAAAAAATCTCGTGCTCCAAAAATTTTACCGACCATAACAGTCGATAAAAAATCAAAATGGCCGTTAAAATAATAAAAATATTTATTTTCAAATATTTGATGCACCAAAAAGGGTCTACAAATTGTATCATATGGTTATGGTCGGGTTTAAAGAGACTGAAAAACACTCAGAACTCTCATTTATTTTATTAGACCTGAAATTTTATACAAAATGGATGCCCAAACCCCCCAACATGGCCAAAAATCACACAAAATTACTGTATTCAGTGTTATGAAAGACCACGTGCGATTGGTATTCATTGCTTTGTTACAGTTGGGATGTCTAAATTGTTTGGTATGCAAACGAATCAGGAAATTGGAGCTTTTGCATGGCATTTTCCGGACAAGCAATGGCTAACTCTTGATAATATCCTGATTTATCTTGAGTTGGATATTGAATTATGCTAATACCAGTTCCAAGAAATGACCCGTGGGCTGTGGTAGAGGGGGGATTATGGTCTAGGTTATCAACGACACCGACTGTGAACAGCCCTTTTCTAAGATTTGATGGACATACAACACCATCACCCTTGAATTGCACGCACATGGAAACAGCCAGCGAATTTTCAGCGTTGAGGCCTCTTTCATAGGAAGTACTGATACCCAGCTTAGCCATATAACTAGGCTGACCATACGTACCGTTTTGAACGGGACAGTACCGTTTGTTTTATATTTCCTGGCCGTCCCGTCGTTTTAATAAAAATGTCAATTTTGTCCCGGTTTATGTACTTACTTTTTCATGAATACAGAATATTACATAACCCCCGTCCCTTTTTTGCCATCCCAATGTCCCGTTTTTGTCTCAAGGAAATATGGTCAGCCTACATATAACCAACCATTTTTCTGCTCCTTGTCAGGTTGTGGATATTCATTCTAATGTACAAAGGAAAGGGGAATCATCTCACTTAAATTAAATTTTACTTTCTTGACTGATTTTAAAATTTAGTGTTTTTATAACTATTTATTCAAATGAATTCAGTTAAATTAAAAAATTGGTTAGCAACACTGAAGCATTCAAGCGATTCAGTCACTCAAGAGGCTCAGACCAATCACCAATCACCATTTGAAATTCAAGGCCGTGGGTCCATGGCAGTAAGAATCAGATACTTGGAGGACAAGGACGTTTAACAGGTTGAAACTTGAAAGATTTGAAAGATCGGAAAAGGTGTTCTCAATCGCAAGAAACTTTTATTGCGCACAACGAGGAAGTCTTGGTGTAAAAACATTTAAAAGTCTTCTCTTTATCAAATGTAATCAGGAAATGTTTGACAAAATTACTCCTATTTAAATATGCAAATGAAGAATATAAAGAGTTATGTAATACTGCATTTTGTATAATTATATCTTAAATCAAAGTTTCCTCTCTGTAACTGAAACTGAAATAATTTGCCTGATATTAAAATATATTGATTCGTGATCCATTCATACTCGTTTCCTCTTTTTCCTTTTTTTGAAATAATATACACTACACAATAAATAAATACACAATTACATCTATGGGAAAAACATGATGTTGGCGAATATGATCTTGCCTTTTTAACTTGTTTGATTGATGATATCATTGTAATTGTAATAGTAATTATAACTGTGGCTATTGGAGCTGAAGTAATTGTAATTATAATTGTAATTCAACATTTCTAAAATGTAACTGTAACTGTAATTGTAATTATTCCGAAAAAATTTAATTTTTTCAAGCCTGCTTGGGACCATATCTTCCTGATATTTGGATTCAAGATTGCCTGGGAAATTACAGTTTTTATCATTGAAAATTTCCTCTCGACAAATTTTGGCTACTTTAACCCTTTAACGCAGACCGCTGCCTCATGACAACATGAGCTTGACAATCAATTTTGAGCCTTACGATCTGAATTTTGAGCATTACGATAGAGGTTATTTTGGCTTGAACAGGAAAAAAAATTTTTATTTAAAATTTTATAATTCAGTCATGAAAGGGTTAACAAACAATAGAGCAAGAAAGACATCTGTTAGCAGCTGTCGCATACCCTCGGGAAACAAGAATTGTGTATTTCCCATCTGATTGGTCCTGCAATCTTTTTGTCAGCGAAATGTGCGAGAAGTCTTTCCTTTAGACGTGTCTTATTGAAGCTGATATCATGCCCAAGGTCTTTCAAACGTTCTTCATAAAGCTGATGGATCTCACTGAGTTTGAAGAAGTAGGTGCCATCCTCAACTAGCATTTTCATGTCAGCGACAAGCTCAACAAAAGCTCTGGCTTTAACTCTCTCTAATTGAGATTCAAGCAATCGAAATGATATTTTGCTTCAGTCGTAACTAGATCACCACCAGGTATTTTAGCAAGGATTTTAGTGTCTCCCAAGTTCTGAACCATCCGTCTGAAGGAGGTTTCAGCATATTCAATTGCATATTAATGGTGTCTATGGGTGATGTCGGCCACGCAGAAAATGCAACGGTCAGTACTGTTACTTGTAGATTGTCGTTTTGAGCGTCGAACCGTATTTTGATCATCATCATCCTCTTGTTTCCTCTTTCCGATAATTGTTCTCTCAAGTTTTTACTTATTAAACTTTTTATGGCAGCTTCGGTGCCACGAAGTTTCATATTTAAGAAATGTTTCCGTGGTGCCCTCTGCTCCTAATTTAACAATCATTGGGGAAGCATTAAGTTTCTGAAAAGCCGCCACATTTTTTAAGATCTCACTGTATACGTTGCATGCATCATGTGTTGTTCGTCTCCGGGGACACTATAGCACCTCTCATGTCTCCTTTTGACATATAATACAACGTTCCAATCCATAGTGTATGTCTACAATATCGTTCAATATCAGTCAATGGATGGGTTGGCCTGGCGAACACACAACTCAATACCAGTCAATGGAGAGCTTTAGCTTATACTTGTGAAGTGATGCCTACGTCGTAAACCTGAAGAAAATACTATTAGAATAATGATGACTTTTTCAAGTACAATAGTTTTGAAAAATATAATTGAGGGGTCGCGCGTCTTAAGGTACCTAAGCGCCACCGCAGGCGAAAACGTGTTTTTGATGGATATCACTATTTTCACCCTTCCTCTATCGCGTGGTTTGGGTTATAATGACCTTACGACGCTAGAAGTATGGTTGAAAACCTTATGAAGCGAACTACTTTTTTCACCTCTATCGCCAGCCAAAAGTTCGGCATAATAAAAAATAAAAAAATAAAAAAAATATATATAAAATATAAAATATGAAAATCTATTCCAAAAACTCATCAACATCTTCATTAGCATACTTAGAACTCTAATTTAGCCAAAAATGAACGTTCTAGCTCAATTAATAACAGAGCTACTATTGCGAGAATATTGCTGAACTTTGGAGGCGATTTCTGGCGAATTTTGATTTTGGCGCTTAGGTACCTTAAGACGCGGGACCCCTCAATTCTCGCTCACACATCAAAGAATGTGTGAAGTAGTTGTAGGTTTGTCCCCAATGAATGGTGGATAATAGTAATTAAAATCAGTAGCGGCTCATTTTTAAAATGACCCTACAGTAAAATTGCTATTTCACTACTTCATAACGATATGCTTTGCGCGATCAGTGGTGAAACACTGACAATAATAGCTTTTTCAGTAGCAAAATTTGTTTTCCATGTACTGGCAGGTATCATATCTACATAGCATAGCCATGGTTTCAACATCTTAGCATTCAAGTACATTTGAAGCCATATCATATCAATTTCAGACATGATATGTCAGTTTGGCGGCCATCTTGAAAGAAGAAATGTGCTGTATATCTGGTTTATTTTACCCATTGATACTTTTCATCCGGTTCATGTTCAAATGTAAATGTTCTAAAACCTGAAGGACTCTTTATATGTCATTTTGTGCATAGAATTTTAAATTTTCCTTGTTTTTGTGATTTTGGCGGCCATTTTGAAAAAAAATTTGGGCCAGATTTTTTAGTATGAGATTTTTTTCAACGTCTATACCCAAAGGAAACTACAAAAAAAATGTGGTACTTTTGTCCGACTTGTAACAACCATTTCAGTTAGCGACTTCACTGTATTCAGTGTATAGAAATATAAAGGAATATATGGGGATATCAAAACTAGGGTTTCTCCTTATATGCAGCTTTCGTCATCCCGGGAAATCCCGGGAATTCCCGGAAAAATTAAGCCAATTCCCGGGATCCCGGGAAATCCAGGAAATGGTTGTATATTTAAGAGAACGGTAATTTTTTTATTGTTCAATGATAAAATACCCTTTTAGAATTGGGATAACCAATTACTTATGCCTAGATGACCACTTTTGATTTGTAATACTTGAATTGAGTTTACCAATCAGTGGTAGCTATTTATTATTTATTAAACATAATATTTATCATGCTATTCATCTGCAGGGGACAAATAAAAGGCTAAAATATTATATTCCTTTAATTATAATTAAGTGCATTTGCAAATAAAAAAGAAAAAGAAAAAGAACTTCATTAAAAAAAAATAATTTATACCTTTTATCTCAACATATTTTATCTTAAAATATTTAGCCAATACAAAAAAATAAAAATAAAATAAACTTCATTAGAAAAAATAATTTCATCCTTTTATCTTAAAATATTTTATCTTAAAATATTTATCTTAAAATATTTAAAGAGTCAATCAACATTTTTAAAATAGCTTCTTAAAAAACAAACAATCGATACTTCTATCACTAAGACGAGTTCTCAACTTGGTGATAAATAAACCTACTGCAGAAAAGGCTCTTTCTGATTCAACAGAGGTTGGCGGAATGGTTTTCAGTGCATTAAATAAATTCATGATGATTGAAGTTCTGTTCCCTATTGTCTTGAATAACTGCAGTTCTTGCTTCAAATGCTTGCTTAAACTCTGAGCAAGATGAGTTGCCTGTGATCGCTAGATAATATACTGAGACTCGGTTCCTTGTATTATACGCAACGCTAGCGACATTCCCTCGGCCAGTTTTTGGCATACGGGCCCACTTTTAGATTGCTTTAAGTGGCTAATGCTAGTAGGTGTTCATTTAAGAAAGCAGAAAAGTAGAATAAAATGTGGTAAATTTTATGCAGTTTTCTTTAATTCTACCCAAGAGCCTTCTAATAACAAAAGAAAAAACAAATAAATCAATAAAAAATAAATTAAGTCATTTTAAAATTTCGGAATTTCCCGGGATATTTGTCCAATTCCCGGGATTTTCAAATCCAATAAAAACAGCCGGGATCCCGGGATCCCGGGAAAGAAACCCTAATTCAAAACACATGAAAATTAACATACACGAGAGAAAAATCATTTATTTAAAACGACAAATAAAGTAATGGTTAAAATATAATAATTGTTTTGTTTACAGTAAGCATATGCAATTATTTTACTTCCTTTTGTTATAACAAGGGAAAGTCACATCTTGAAAACAACAAACCACGTTTATTTAACCACTTTATATTTGAATTAAATAAAGCAATGGTTAAAATATAATAAAACTACTTTAATTAGAGTTACCATGTACAGTATTTTTTCTTGGGGTGGGGTGGGGTGGGGGGTATTTTGTTATTGTAGAATTTTGTTGTGAATGCTAAACATAAATTATATTTTCAAACAACAACCCATACATCTATACTGCGTGTCAGGGTTAAAAAGCGCCATATTGACAGAGACATACACATAGACGTGGCGCTTTTTAACCCTGACACGCAGTATATATATATGCATGTATGTATTGTACCCGTCCAAAGAGAGTTAAAATTAATCTCTTTAGTTTCAAAGTGTGTATTTTTTATTTTCTTCTAATATAAAGTTTTTAAATGAAAATATAAAATGTTTCATCTAAAAAAAAATGTCTACTAAAATTATAATGTACAGCAAAACTAGAAATAATTATTTATTTCTAGTTTTGCTGTACATTGCCCTTCGAATTCAAATTTTTTGCAAGTTGTTTCAATGTAAATGGGTGATTCTAGGCAATAAAGGCATGCTCTTTTCAGCTGTATATTTAGTTTTTTTCTTACCACATCTAGATATTCCACAATCACGCGTAACGTATAGATAATAAAATGTTATCAATTGGATAACAGAACAGACAAATCATATGGTATATGTTATTCAATCCAAACATTTTACAGTAGTAATACATGCCCAGATACACATATTATACACACACACACACACACTCACATTATTATTACATATATACACTAATATATATAATACATGTAGATATGGATTTAAGTAAGATACAGTATATTTATATATAAAAATTGTGAATAACTGAACTGAATTAATCATTAATCCAAGCTTTATGTGGAGTGGAGGTACCAGTATCTTGTTACAACCAGTGGATTAGCAATGATGTTTGCTTGTCCTGGAGTAATCTCTTTTCTCTGAGGCCATTCTTTCCTCACATAGTGTTCTTCCCTGTCTCTGCTATTCCAGACATAAAAAGCATGGGTATTTTGTAAAGCCAGCCTGTTGGCCGATCACCTTAAGATCACAAACAAACCATATGTGTTCTTCATAGTTTATCTTGTTTAAAAGAAATTAAAGATTTCCATGAGTCTCTTTCAAATGAACTGAATGCCCTTTAGGCAGAGAGGCAACTTTGTTTCCATTATGCAGTAAGACAGCTTTCAAACTTCGCTTTGAGGAATCACTAAATAGGCGCCAGTCACATGGTTGGTAATATTTGCCCATCGCCTTTACCAGACCTACTATATCATTGCGGTATACCAAGTGATCCTTCTGTCGGAAAAAAATTGGTGAAATCTTTTTCACGATGTCTGTACCAGTAGAATGTTGTCGAAGGAGCGAGTAGATTCTATTTTTTGAGCCTTGATCCCAGAAGTTCTGCCGAATCTCTCGGTAATGCTAAATCTCTTACTAGGTCATTGAGATCACTCTGCCTTATCAATTTTGGTGGCTTATTTTCGCCCACAGTATATTCTTCGTCATGTTCATTTGAACATGACTCTGTTGTTATTGAGATGTTGTCTACATCTGAATTAAAATTTTCAAAATCAAGAGGCTGCTTCGGCACAGGAATTTTACTTGAATGTGGCACAGGGAAGATGGCTGATGGAATACTCGTATATGTGATGTGCCTCTTATTTTTATTATTATATCGAGTCACGTTTGTCATGCAGAAGTAGCAATCATCGTAGTGATTTCTCGGTTCTCTCCAAATCATGGGGATGCCGAAAGGCATTTCCTTTTTCCTACAAGCCCACTGACACAAACATTCCACACATGAACTTACAAACATAATGTGGAGTCCAAACCTTGTCCTGGTTACCGATCTTACAGCCAAAATAAGCATGGTAATGCTTTCATACTTGTACGGTGATTTCTTGCCTTTGTTTAGAAGTAGTAAATCGTCCGCACATATAACAGAATGAATTAGGTGTATAATTACAAACTCTCGGCATATTTAATCCAAATCTGAAACAAAGAAAATGTGCATTAGTTCAAATTTGAAATAAAATCAGGTGCTTACGAATATGAAACTCATAGCAAACCAACCATAATTGGAAATATAGATGCCCTTTTAGTCATACGAGAGAGGTACATTTCTCAAGAAATAGAAGCGTTTGGGTAGAATAACCTACGTCACATTCCTATCAATCCTGACGTGCCGGTTACAAATTATGCATTGTATCTTAACTCACATACCATGGGCTTCACTAAAATACTATAATTTTCTAAACAACTTATACAGCGCAGGGCATTGTAATCAGTAAGTCAGGAGAGCCAGAAACAGGCAAAGCACTCAGGTCAACTAATGTCGCCCATCGCTCTAACTCTTCTATTATTATTATTACCAGTATCATCAGGACTTGAACCCCTGACTTCAGTGGCTTCATCTCGTTTATAGGAGAACGGTGTTACCTACTGAGGTACGGACGGTGGCAAAACTATAAAGTACCCAATATTTTGAACATTTTCGAAACTCGAAATAACGTAACGTGAAAAAAACTTCGTGCGTTGTTTAAAGGATGTCAAGGAAAGCTGTTCGAATCCGATAAAGATAAAAAAGTGAGTATATATATATATATATATATATATATATATACACGCACAAATATTAAAGTTAAATAAAGAGATTTATTATAGTAGAAACGAAACAAGGAAAATCGGTTAGACATTTTAATAATTCCAAAACAATTATCACTTGTTAAATTTAAACAAATTGTTGGGCGAAAAACGGATAAGTAGATTTTGCTCGCTCAAATAAATATTTGTTTACGGCAACAAATTATTAAAAACAAAATAAATTTTGTAACACGAAGCAAATATTTGGGTGTCTAAAATAAAACAAAAATTCTGTTGCAACACCTTTATTTTGTTTGAGTCAAAAAAACATTTTTCTCTGTGAATTTAGAGAAGTGCTACTTTCAAACTGTATATGTCTCCTAAAAAAATGTATCAAGCGTACGTGTGTGTGTGTGTGTGTGTGTGCAGTGGCGTACATAAGGGGGGATAGGGGTCATAGGCCCCCATTGTAGAAATTATTACTACTCTTGTTAAAGATATTTGAAAAAGAAAGTTTCAAAAATCGATAACTTTGCAACATTCACCACAAAAAAAAATCTTAATGTCATATGGAATTTCAGTTATTTTATGGTTACCAGGACATGTTATTAACTCAAAACTCAAAAGCAATTTTGGCTCTCTTAGGAACGTTTATATATATGTCTTTATACGTACGATTAATTTGTGCAAATTTAATTCTTTGCCCATAAATTGGAAATAAAATACAACTGAAGACATCCAAGATGCAATTCATTTTGATTCTAAATCAATCATCATCAATTTTGAGCTGCCACACAAACACACACAATATATATATATAATATATATATATATATATATATATATATATTGTGTTTGTGCCCCCCTTTAAAAAATGCTGTGTACCCCTCTCTTTGTGTGTGTGTGTGTGTGTGTGTGTGTGTGTGTGGTCTTCTCTTTGACCGTCTTTTGATCCTTTCAAGCACGTAGCATAATCAATAAAATTTTCTTTTTATGAAACGTTCGCAACAATGAATTGGGGCTCTTAATTAAGTTATATTTAATTTGGGTCTCTGAGTCCAAGGATTTTTCTATACATTTCTCCTTCGGGTAATGGGAAGGTAATCCATTTATTTTCGACTAATCTTACCCGTATAACCTTTTTCTAGACTCCAGTATATAAAAGTTCACCAAAGTTTAGTGAAGTTAGTAGAAATTTAGCAGAGTTTACCAGCAGTTCAACCTCTTCAAAGTTGTTTTATTTCACGGAACAGCTCGACCTACCCTAACTTTATATTCATATTTAATTCAAGAAAGGTTTTACCTATAAAACGTCTGTCATGAATATATATATATATATATATATATATATATATATATATATATATATATATATATATATATGTGGTGTGTGTGTGTGTGTGTATGTGCGACTGACCTATTAGGTGAGAGTGTAATGTACTCGTATTTTAGTTAAAAACCATTTCGGATCCATAAAAAACACTTTTTTTATATTTGATGAGGAAATAACCAAAATTTGGAAATAAATATTTAAAAACTAAATAAAGAATTTCTCTTCAGTAGTTCAAAGACGTATGAATAGATACCATGATCTTTGTAGTATTCAATTGGCTCTTCTAATTGAATTACTGAAAAATAGATTCATTGATGACCTTTGCCTTGGAAGGTAATACAAGCAAATAATATTAGAAAATAATCCAAGGTACTGTATGAGACAAAATATATGAAAGCACTAGATTAAGAATTCTTATATATATATATATATATATATATATATATATATATTAAGCAGTATATTTACTGATTTATGATGATGCGCATTTATTCTGGTGTACGTCTTGGTAAAGGAAATTCTGTGTAATGTCGAGTTCGTCTCGGAAGCTTTTAGGTACACCACTCGCATCCATTATTCGAATCATCTAATTCATCTTACAATTAAGTTCAAGCACAATAATATTATGCAGCTTTTAAGTCCCGGCAATAAATTCGGAGAAGCCATTCAATATAGATTAGATATTTCTCCATTAATTAAAGGACAGTCTATATCTCAGATTAAAGTTTCTCCTCTCTGTATTCAAATGATCCTTTGATCGCCTCCACCAAACTTTATATCACCAACTTAGCGGAACTTTCACTCTATTCATTATAGGATTGACTGCTATCTATGGACTCTTCGTTTCACACATCCGCCGTCTCTGCCTATGATACCCTCCCTTATTATGGGCTTTCCTTATAACTTCCTTTCTCTTATACGCGCTTTTCGTCCTCGATATACGCTCCAATACTGTCTTTATTGTAATCAAGGAATGGGATACTAATTCTATCATGTTAAATAAAACCTAATTTCACTTAAGCTAAATGACATAAATGAGACAATTTAAGACACATCCTTGTGAATTATGGGTAATTATATATATGTATATATAAACCTTATATACGAGTGTGTGTATATATATATATATATATATATATATATATATATATATATATATATATATATATTAACTTCATATCTTTTATATGAGAGCATTTTAAAAGGCAGAATGTAAAAATGTATAAGAAAAACTAATAATAATATAAGAAGAGTAATTATTTGAGTATATTTGCCTGATATTGAAAATTCCAATTTTTTAAGAAAATCTTCGGAAATTCTGCGCCATGTCTTTTGCATAGCATTTCATAATGTTTCTAGCTTATTGGGTCCCTTCTCAGCCTATCTTTCAGATATATTCATAGAAATTTTCAATACGTCTGATGTCAGGGATTTGAGATGGTCCCTCCAAAATTAAATTTTCAGTTCCCCAGGAGTTTATTTACTTCCGGGTATATTTTATTCAGTAGCGTTGTATGTTTAGAGTTGTTATCAACTTATCAAGCATGAACTCAAAACCTAATCCAGTGAAACGATGTTTATTGAAGAGAATATGTCAAGCCAAAATGCTATAATAGTCCTACTGCTCTTTTTCATAATTCGTTTAATTTCGACAATAGTCAGAGAAACGTCCTCAAATCATAAATGGCCCACCACAACCATACAATATATTTTTTTTAATGTTCTCTGCTATCTCTTTATAAACATTCTTCTACAACTGACGAAACAATTTTAATTTGAGTTTCGTCAATCCGAAAAAAACATTTTCATTCTTCCTTTCTATTTCTGTATACCTTTGCAGAAACTATTCTTTTCTTTATATTCCAGTTGGTTAGTTTTGCGGTTTTAGCTGCAAGTTTGCCTTAAAGACCCACCTCCTCTAATCGTCCTCTTATTTTTCTGTTATTGTCATTGATTCCATGATACGCCCGTATTTGTACATTGATTTTTGAGCGGGCCTTCAATCGGTCTGAAGATGATATGCCTTTAATGGTAGTCTTCGTGTCTTGAACTATTTCTAGGTCATCTATTAATAGATATTAACCTTCCAGTTGCTGGGCAATGGTCTTCACCACATCACATTCGTAAGTGCTTAAAGTTTTAGTAATTTCTTTTATACTTTTCCTATCTTGATGCAAAACGATTACTCGAGATCATTTTTCTGTGGTTAATTCCTCGATCCTTTTATTCCCTCGCTTACGACAGTTATAGGAATAAACAGAAAATATGCCTAACTACGCAACATATTCCTCGAAGAAATAAATAAAAACATAAAAATCAGTCTAAAAACATCTTGCAAAGATGATAGTCTTGAATGAACCTAGATAGTCTGTATATTAGTCAGCCTGCGGCGTTATGTGGGTTTAAATCAAAATGTCCGAGACAGGTTAATGATTATTTTCCACTTAACATCATTCCCATTTCTACTCGCGGTCCGAAAGTAGTGATGTTTGAAGTGGATATTCCAGACTCGGGAAAAAGAGTTTCATGATGCTAGGAAGGGTAGAAAGAGGGTTATGGCTTAATCATTTGCAATACTGAAGGGTATTTTCGACGAAAATTTTAACATAAAAAGGTAAACCCACACTGGGGATGAGAATGGATCGATTTGAGAATTGCCTCCTTTGAGATTCTCATTCGCGGATTACTCATTTTTGGACTAACGTTGAAATAGAAATGATCGACATTTGGAAGAGACATACGTACACGTGCCCAGTTAGAGGCCATGTTAGATTTTTATAATTTTTTTAAAAGTATCTCCTGTCTCTTCTCTTCCTGTCAATTTTAGCACAAAGCAATTGGAAACATTTCCCAAAGCACGAGATTACAGGTCGTAACCTAGTTTTGCTGTTGCAGTTCAATATAACATCTGACACTTTTTAGACATACCCACTTTACCAAAAGATAAAAATAAAAAAATTTCTAGATTTAGGCAGAACGAAAGCGCTGTAGTTTCAATGCGTTAGAATTTAACCTAAACTAACCTAACTTTGTCTAAATGAACAGGGTCTAATCTAACTTAACCTGTTATAATTTACCCCTTTTACGGATAGCATCTTCTTTAGTGATTATAAATATTCTGGCTAACGCCAGACGACTTTTTCAATTTTGGAGGAGCCTTTCACAGGCAACAAAGGGTTGAACAAACCTAGTTTTACTTAACCAAAGGAAAAGGGGCGGGCATTTGAAAATTTAACGTCTCATTTTCTGTAACTGTCGAGAATATTCTTTTGTTGGCAGAATGGATGGATAAACGCCGAAAATTTTGGATCAAAACTATATATATTTACAAGTATGTATTACAGTTCATTTTCTCATTATATCAAATAAAATAGATATCAAATATAAATATACTTATAAACCTATATACAAAGGGAATACAAAGGACACCAAACAGCAACAGACCGGCTGGTTCCTACGAGGCTGTCTGTTTGAGCAGGAAAGTTAAAAAAAGGGAAGAAAATTTAAAGACAAGTGCAAATTTTGAAACAAAGAGGAGAGGATCCGAGTGAAAATTCTACAATACTTTTATGCGCTAACAAATACTTCTAATTGGGGTTCAAGACAAGATAAGCATCTAGTCTCTTTTTAAAGGACTTGACCGAATTACTTTGAACTACGCTGGCTGGCAATTCATTCCACAAATTAACTATACGATTAAGAAGAAATGCTAAGCTTCATTAGAATTAAAGTGTTTACAGACCAATTTCAGACCATTACGTGAGTTCTTTTTGCATTTCTGAAAATGAAATATTTTTCAGCGTCGACTTTATCAAAACCTTAAATCATTTTAAACACTTCGCTTAAATATCCTCAAACACGCATTTTTACAAGTGAGAATAAATGTAACGTTTCTAAACGAGCAGCGTACGATTTGTTTCTAAGTCTGGGAATCATCTTTGTAGCCCGTCGCTGCACTCTCTCCATTCTATGCCCTGCCGTAAAATGGGGGACCAGAACTGAACGTAGTATTCCAGCTGGGGGCGCACTAAGGAATTATATAATGTCAGCATTGTTTTCTCCGACTTAAATTCAAATAATCTACCAATAAATCCTCATTCTATTTGCTTTTCTAACCGCTTCGATACATTGCTTACTCGGTTTAAGAGAGCCAGCAAGAATAATACATATATATATATATATATATATAATATATATATAATATATATATATATATTATATATATATATATATATATATATATTATATGATGAATAAAACCATTTCATCATAAATATTTTCACGTGTCACTTTCGTGAAATAATTTTCATATACAGTATATATATATATATATATATATATATATATAGGGTGTTTCAGGAGGAAAGGTCAATACTTCGGGAGATGATAGTATCGGTCATTGTGAGAAAAAAAATTCATATGAACATGTGTCTAATTCTGAATGGTTACGGAGATAGAGCTGTTTGAATCTGATGCGCGCGCAGCTCTTCCTCCCCCCGCGGTGGTTCCATTCAATGGCCACCAAGGTCTCCAGACCTCTCTCCGTTAGATTATTGTTTGTGGTGGTGGATGAAAAGTCAAGTTTATAAAAGAAAGGTGGATACACGAGACGAATTGCTCGCGCGCATTTTGGATGCTGCTTCTCGCATAAAGGAACGTCAAGATCAACTCAGACGAACAACACGCGATCTTCGCACACGAATTGCAAAGTGCATTGAGGTTGACGGTGGGATTTTCGAAAAAGTATTGTAAACTGTAACAAATTTGTCATTTCTGCATCTGATACCATTCAAAATGCCAATGTTTAAACATTAAATGTTAGAAACAGATTGGTTTCTCTTTCTTCATTACCATTAACAATGCTTTTGTATTTGTAGATTCAAACAGCTCTATCTCCGTAACCATTCAGAATTAGACACATGTTCATATGAACTTTTTTTCTCACAATGACCGATACCATCACCTCCCGAAGTATTGACCTTTCCTCCTGAAACACCCTGTGGTGTGTGTGTATATATATATATATATATATATATATATATATTAAAAGAGTATAATGATTTTTTATCATTCTATGCACGTACCCACCCAATAAATTAGAAAATTACATTAATACCTAATTTGATTGACACGCGTGTAATTTATTTTCTCCCATCATTGAACGTCGAATGAACGGAAACCACACACACACACACACACAGATATATATATATATATATACTGTATAATCTATAATCTGTATATTGAAAGTGTCTCTGGAAAAAGACAAGATGTTATTGATTTTTCGTCTCGGTATCTTTTATTGAGAAAGATGTGAGCCTTTGTCAACGTTTGAATGTTTATTAGAGTCTCAATTCCTCTGCAGTGATTTATCATTTCCTGAGAACTTCGTCAGGAATTCAATTTGTTTTATATTTTTCCGGTTCTCGGTCCTTCCTTTCATTTGTTTCCCCGGATTCGCCATTTGTCTCCTGTCTAACCTGTACTCCTTCATTTTACTTTGCTATATCTTGTAATTTATTGGATAAATTACGATTTTACGATTTCTTTTTCCCTCTATTATTTATAATAGTTTCGAAACGTTATCGCTCTGAGTAATTGAATATTTATGAAACGTTGACAAACAGACTCGAGTTTTCTTCTGTAGGTTTTCTTCATCTTATTTGTTCGTTTATTGTATTAAAGACAATTTGCTTCCAGATAAAGAAAATGTGTACGTAAAATGAGAAGTTCTTATAATCTTAATAAATACTTGATTCAGTTTAATTTTGCTGCAAAGAAAAAGGCACGATACATTTCTTTACTTTTTGCAACGACTGCACGAATTGCTTGAAGTTAATTTGCAGTTTAATCTTTAAATATAAATGTTGTGTGTGTGTGTGTGTGTGTGTGTGTGTGTGTGTGTGTGTGTGTGTGTGTATTATATCTTATTTGCCCCATTTATGAAAAGAAAATCTTGTGTTATTAACAAAAGAGAGTTTTTTCTTTTTGAACTATTAACTTAGCTCGCTGAAACTATTTTCCTGCACACAGAACCACCGACTCAAAATTGATTGAAAATGTGAAATACTGTAAGCAGTACTCCACAAACCAGTCTTTTTTGCCAGTTTTTATTAACGGGGATGCTTATTTCTGATTGAGATTATATGGAAGCCTACCCTAATAGCGACGTCGTAATTCGAAATTGATTGCATAAGTGCATAAGATATCTATGAATTCAAAACTAACTGAAACGTTTCAGTAATGCATTAAAGCATGAGAATTTAGGTCCCTATGTTAAATTATTTATAATGTTGGTAATGGAATAATGGGGGCTCATATTATTTGAAAAGCAATAATTTTATTCAATTATCTCGTCTACAACTGAAGACGGTAAATCACTTATATACTCATATATTCTTGGATCAACCAATTTGGCCAAAGAACGGCTCATAATGCTGAATTCACAAAAGAAATAAACTTTAATAATTTATCAATAAATTAATTCAGCGTGATTCACGCATGATAAGGCTCAGTTCGATCTGCCATTGAATGAATATCCAGTTGGTTTCCAACTGAGTCTAACGAAGTTATAAGTCTATTTTAATGAAAAGTTAAAAGTATAAGGTTGCAATATATTAAGACGTATCAAGCAAATGTCTACAGAACTCGGAGTACAATTAATCAAGTTTTACACTTATAAGACACGAAGAACTTTCTCTATATATTGTACATATATCCACTCAATTTCTTCAACAAATTGTTGAGGTCATGAAGGAATAAATACAGGAAGACAGTTGCATCCACGACTTCAAATTAAGTTTCAACCTTACATCCGATCAATCTAAACAATTTAGCAACAATATGTTTCGGGACCCCATTTGATTCTCTCAGAGGGCTAGCTCACTTTATTTTTTTTAAAACACAAAAACTTATATACTGAATATACGAGTGTGTGTGTGTGTGTGTGTGTGTGTGTGTGTGTGTGTGTGTGTGTAATTTCATTATTATTAGCATAACTAATTAGAAGATACCGTATAACTTTCTACATAATGAAATTATGACAAAATTTTCCATGAACCATGCAAGGCACACCTGAATCACAGTAGGTGCTGCAATTGATCCCCTTTGTTTTCTGGGCTCCAATGAAAGCGACGCTGCATGCGGTCGAAGATGCGCCGCAATACATCTAACGATATTTCGTCGACGTGGCATTCTGTCGACAAGTATTTTTAGGCTTACATTAAGTTACAAGGACAAGGAGATAGAAGAACAAGAGGAAGCCTCAAAGACCTTTCTGTCCACTCGGGAAGTTCCTGTTATTAAACTAATGCATTTTTTAATTGTTCTTGCAGCAGTAGAATACTGGATAGAAAAGCATAAGGCTGGCTCTCTACGCTCCCTCCGCTCCCTCTCCGACAGAGGCGGGTACGGAAAAAGGTTGAAGAAAGTACCTTAACCCTGGAAAAGTAGCCAAGGAAATGTTATAGGGAAGAGGAGAATAGAAAAATTAGCTTTACAATTATGCTATGCACACATAAAAATCCTACACTAGATAGTACCGTTATATAAACTAACATAATATATTTGTACTGCTCGTATATCAACTATTTGGTATTGTCACAAAAACGTTGAACATATGATTTTGATTTTATGCAAAATATTTACAGCTCTAATTATTTACTGAAGTATCAGACCAACAAAGACACCATGGCCCACTCCACGCTAGCTAAAAAGGATTGAGAGAAAAGAAAAGGTAAAACTCTCCATGCTTACACTTATAGTATGCACTTGCAAAGTTATCACGCAGAAATAGAAGTAAAGCTCCTCTCCTTCTTTTGGTGTGGGCCACTGCTGGCATAGTGATGAAATGCTACTACAGGAAATGAGTTTGAAACAGGAATTCAAAACGGAAATCAGATCTTCCACACCATGCCTGCACTCATCACGTGCACCCAGCTATCAAAGAAAAAGAAGAGAAAAAATAGTGATAGTAGAACTGCAACTCTACCTCACCCCGTCTATACCATACAATTTTTTTGAAGGTATTTTGTTCGGCAGGAAGGATTAGAAGAAAAATGTGTATTTCTACAAAATACTTGCACATGTTATTCTTAGACATGTTAACGAGGAAGACAAGTGTGTGGCCGTGTTTTCTGTAGTTGAATGTCTGGTGTGTGTGTGTGTGTGTGTGTGTGTGTGTGTGTGTGTGTGTGTGTGTCATCTCTTTGAATGTCGCCGAGTTTCAACTTGAGTCTCCCGCCGTGAAAGGTGATTATGCGGAAAGTAATATATTAAGTTGTTCATACTTCGCGATATTGTGCCACCACGAGAGTAGCGAAAATCTCTTTTCGACGTGGAATATCAGTGGGAGGTCCCTGTACTTATCCTATTGTACTTGTCCCTTATGGAGAATGAGAGAATTTCGTTGGTGATCACCCGCTGTTCCTACTGCGAATTTAAGTCTCTCCCACTTAGAGGTGTTTATGAGGCAAGTGATTAAAAATGGGTTGCTCAATGGTTGTCCATGCTCCGTAGAGCACAGTGCAACCAGAGACGTCTCTGGTTAGGTTAGGCTTCACTAGGTTAGATTAAGTTAGATTATTAGAATGTTGTTAAAATTTCCCGTTGACAATATGTCTGCGAGAATTGGTGCAGTAAACATTGCATTTGAAATGTTTACACATAAAGAAACCTGATGAGAATATAACAAACGATCTTTGGTACCACGGACCTCTTGAAATGTTTTTGTCACCGAAGAAAGATTGAATATGGACCATGCTTCTCCGTGATCCGCGGCATCTTGCACAGTCTTATTGGTAGTAGCCAAGAGTAAATTCATCGTCTGTCATTCATAAATAAATCAGATGTAGCACTGTAGCGATCTGTTTAGTTCAACATTCTTCACACTGTGAAAGTGCTGCATCACAGCATTACAAAATACATTTTGATGATTCGTGCGGCTGTACTGCGGTGCAACTTCGCCAACACGTAACGCTACGATCATTTGATCCCACAAAACAAAAAGGAACTAATTTCAGCACTTCTGCCGTTCAGATATACCAATGCATGGTTTAAGTTTAGTTCACAGAAAACTTTACCGTGATAAATTCATTATATAGAACGTTATACGGCATTTTTAATGGGTTGGGTTAATAAACAGCAATATATGTCAGAATTACTGTTTCAGATGTAATTTTGACAGTAATAATTTACGCTAATACCATAATAATTCTGGAAATTATAATACTCATACATAATAATGGTGCCAATTAAAATGCTCACATATACTTAAAGAATATATTTTCTATGAATAATAATAATAATGTTTTCTTTTTTTTTTAATTAATAGCCCCTGTGCTCTGTTTTCATGTTTTTTCTCCTCAGAGAGAAGGGTTTGACGATAGTCCTTCATCAAGGGGCGAGACAGCTTAAAAAATGAAGCTGCTGCATGAGAATTCTCTCACAATGTCCTTAACCACACTTCAAAATGGACTGAGAGTTGGGGGCTTTCTGTAGCTCCTTTCTGAAGCTCCTTCAAAACCCCACTTTGATGTAAAAAAAAATCCTTTCATACCAATGAATGCATTATTTTGCTCTTTTGATTCGAACTGCGATTTCAAAATAATTATTTTTGAGCTGAAATGTTGTGCTTTATACAAAATATTAATAAGTGACTTTCGAGAAGCGTATTAAGGGGTATACGGACAGTTCCTTATACTCGTATTTTCCTCTCAGATGTTCGATGTTATTATTTTTATTTTTTATTTTTTATTTTATATAATTTCCTATTAATCCATATTCATAATAACCTTTTACTTAAATAAAAATTAAGTTCCCCGCCAAAAAAATTATATAAAAAATATATTTACAAACTATATATATATATATATATATATATATATATATATATATATATATATATATCTATATATATATATATATATATATATATACACGAGAACAACAACCTATTTCCTATATGTAAATTTTATTATCAAACTTCCGTAATTAAATAAAAACGATTTGACGAGCATTTTATATAGGAATAAAGAAACGATGTTTTTTTTTTTTCGGTTTTGAGCACTTATTTTTTTCTCTTCGTAAATGTTTGGAATCTATAAATCTGAAATTTATATTCCATGCTTTTATATACGAATAGAATGTTACACCGTTGTAGAGAATCTTCGAGTCGCTTCCTCGTAACATCGACGATAAAGATCCCTATCAGAGGTGTTTTCTTATACCATTTTATCGTCGTATTCCGCTTTAGATTCTTCGCAATCAGCAATGTTTGAAGTATATAATAACTGCATTATTTGAAAGTTAAATTCTGTACATTAACTTATACGGAAAAATAGCGGGAGGACAATACTTCCATTTTACCTGTTTGTAGAGGTTGCTTTAGCCATAAAAGATGCAGTAACGTCCTTTCGCCCATAAAGGAACGTTTTATGAGTCAATTTGTTAAAGGTTTAGTAGCTTTTGAAAGAGGGTTACTGTTTTTATTTTGGATGGGTCGCAGCTTTTATTCGGGTAAGTTAAAATTTTTCTTCCTCGTGGCTGGAGATTGCGTTCATTCATGGTAGGTGATTTTGTTCGGGAAATGGAGTTTTAATTCCATTCACTTTCTTCGGCCAAAGTTTATAAATTCTTATAAGAAAACTAATATCATATGCAATCGCGTAATATTGCGCGCATAGACCATTTACGAAAGGTGCTTCAATCAGTTTTGTTCTTAATTGGCTTATATGATGCAAATTAATCTTACGCCTTGTATCCATTATACGAACGAAAAATTTACCTTTGAAACTACGATACAAAATGAATATTTTTCAGTTTTTAAAATTCAAACATAAATTGAACATTACATTAATACAGAATGTTCCAAAAATCCCAATCTATTTCTTGTAAAGAGTGAACGAGAAATAGAGTGGAACTTTTGGAACACCCTGTTTTTAATGATTCGCGTTAATGACAAAACAACAGTAATAAAATGCCTTTGCATTTAATGTTTTAAGCAAATTACATACGTAATTCATTCTTCTTGGAACGATGACACGTATAAAACTCTTGAATCCCTACAAATCCTTTATATTATAAGTTATTTATTATAAATTTAGTTTAAGACGAAACTTACTTACTTAAACACTTAGAATTGACCAATAAATTCAGGTGAAAACGTAGCATAATAATCTTCAGGATTTACCGTAAGCTTACAGCCCGTATGATATAAATAATAAAAGTAGAATTGACAATTAAAAGGCTTTATAAAGCATCTCGGAATAAGTGTTCTGGACATAATTTCCAAGGATGGACATTTGGGTTACAAACAATCGGTCTGACTATAAACAGCTGCGTTGTTTCCCATCGTAAACTTGGAAGCTGTTGACAGCTTTTATAGCTAATAATGATTATTAGAGCTAATAACAGATTACTAGGAGCTATAGAAACAGTTGTTTAAAAGGTGCTAAACGCTAAATGAGAACCTAATAATTATCAGAAGAAACCTTAGTTACCATCTTTCTTTATTCAAAACATACAGACTGAAATGAATGATACTGTACTTCTTCCTTGGTTTCCCTTTAGTTATACAAATAATAATAATATATAATAATAATAATAATAATAATAATAATAGAATAAAGGAGAAATACGAAATAAAATAATAATAAGGTTAAGTTATAACATATTGAACTCAAAATTAGAAAATTACATTTTTTCCAACTTGTATGGGAATGACGGCATCATCTACACTCAAATGCGAGTATGCGAGTCTTTCTCCTGAATAAGTTTCGTGTCAACCTTGAACCTCGTTCAGTATATTAATCTTCATTATTTAATCATCCACACGTTTGTCTCTTAGGAAATATTTATCTAATATTTCATGAAAGTATGTAATATTTTAATGAACTTCAATTTATACATTATTTAAATTGATTTATAGCATTACATGGGATTAATTATGCGGATGAAAATTGGTTTATTTAAAAACATTTCTAACATCAGAGAGAGCCGAAATTACGTCAGTTTTGATGAAATTACGGTTTCGTTTCATTTAACGATGAAAGAAGTTTCTAACAACTGAAATTCTTAACAATTTCTTCAAATATTTGAAGGTGACATAATATTATGTCCGTTAATTTTGTGTCTAAAGTTTTATTCGGGGTTTTTTCTACAATGGATATACTGTATATCGACAAATACTTGAAACGTTATTGCTTCGATTTAATTTTTATAATAATAATAATAATAATAATGCTTGGCGTTGTTAAAACTCCTTCATGACAGCAAAGGTCATGTGACGGAGGAGACCTAATACAGCTTTACGTGGTATCCGAACTGAACGTAAAGGACAGTCACCCATCCAACTAATGAACAGACCCAACGTCGCCTAACCTCGCTGATCTAATGAGAAATGGTGCTGCGACGTGGCTTTATGACCTGAATTACAGGTTGTACAAAACCCCAACTTGAAATTACAAAATAATCTCTTCGTAAACAAAATTGTAAATTTCAGTTATCGCTTAAACTGTAAAAACCATGTTTAGAATTTACAAGACAAAACAGTCCGAACACGAATGAAGCTAAAACACACACGCATATCTGTTACTTTAAAATACATTAAATTAGAGGCATCATTCACCTAAATACCAATATTTACAACCTAATTATAAGTGTCTAGACTCCAAACACATTGTTTGTAAACACCATTCATGTTTTTAAATAGCAATGCACTGAGTCGGTTTTCTCTTATTTTAAATACCGTTGGGAAAACAACACGTTTATATTTAATAATTAAGGAATGATTACAAATCTAATTGAAGGCCATTTAGAAATATATATATATATATATTTTATCATCTTAACAAGATAGTAAAATATCAAGCATGTGCTACCCCTGCTACTCCTAGCACATGCCCCCCCCCCCTTTTTTATCCTCATATTTGCATATATTTAAATGGGAAAAAATTTTATTTCTTAAAAAGTGCACTATGTGGAAAGGTTTTTATTATCACTTTAACAAAATATTAAAAAATCAAGCATGTGCTACCCTACTACCCCAATCACATACCCCTCCTCCCTTTTTTACCTTCATATTTGCATATTTTTAATGTTGTTATATGTTACATGATAAGTTGTTTGTTTAATGCTTGATATTTTTGTTTCAGATAAATAGAAATAATTTGCATTTTCTTTAATTATAATTTGAATTATAATGAATTATAAATAACATATAATTTGATTTTACTTCTGAATATAAACTATGACTACTAGAAGCAAGTCCTCAAATGCAGCCTTTGGCTATTCTACGGAATTCCCAGCAGCCATGACTCCTTCAAAAGCAGATGTTGTGAGACACCACCTTTTTGTGCGCCGTCGTGAAGAAGCTAAATCAAAAGGATCAGCAACTGCTAATGATTGTTACAGGGTTGTTGTAAAAGATATTGAAGACATTTGGATGAAATTTTCTTTTCCTACGACTAACACCAAAGGTATCTATCTTAAAGTCAGTCGACTAATAGAAGAAGCCTCAAAATTGAACAAGGTGCCGACCCCGTGCCGTTACATCGAAGAAATGAAAGTTTTACCTTAAAAGTAGCTCAGTATGATGAAATGTTTGATATATCTTCTTGTGAATGCTATGATAAGGGAATTGATAGGAAATCTTGCAGGTGTAAGGATAAAATACCAATGGCAGAATAGGAGTCTTTTGTGGGTCAAAAACAAAGAAAAAATCAGTTAGGACCAATTGATCGCATAGCTAGTTCAACAAAGAAGAGATCTTTAGCAAGAGCCCAAGAAGCACAAAACGGTCAACTAAAAGCACAAAAAGAAATGACTGAAGCCACCAATGTTTTACCATCGGAATTTATAGAAAATACCGAAGAAGACGGATGTAGATTCAGAGAGTCAGGATGTAGATTATGAGGCCGATTTAGAATTACCTGAGAATATTCAGAACAGCCACTCCTATAAAAACCTAGCATTAACAGCAGATCGTTATCGTATAAGTTGTAGAGCTGCAGCTGCAATAGTCAATGCAGCTTTAAAAGATATGGGGATCCTTAACCACACCAACATGCTTGACAGAAAGAAATTAGAAAGAGAAAGAAATCGCATGGGTGAAACAAATACTTTTAGGTCTAAATCCGAAAATCTGAAGATGGAGTGCCTTGGATTTGATGGAAGGAAAGATAACATTAACTAAAAGTGGAAAGATAAAAGAAGAACACTATGTTATTGTGAAAGAACCTGGAAGCATCTATGTAGACCATGTCACCCCAGATAATGGAACTGCTCGCTGCATAGAAGAAAAGTTGATAACTATTATTACAGAGTCGAACAGCACAAATACTATCAAAGCTTTAAAGCTTTACTGTGTGATGGTACTCCTGTAAATACAGGAAAAATTGGTGGAGCCATAAAACTGGTTAAATTCATCTTAACAGACCAGTGCAGTGGTTGGTGTGCCTCTTGTATCTGAACGAGCTGCCTTTTATGCACGTCTACAAAGCCATTGATGGTAAAACAACAGGTCCAAATACTTTTGTGGGTTCAATTGGGAATAAACTGAAAACAGATTTAACAAAATTGGAGGTAGTCAAATATTCTCGCATAAAAGGAAACATTAAAGAAATTCCAGCAAATGTTGTGAAGAAGCTAAGCAGTGATCAAAGATATCTCTATGATATGTGTCTGGCAGTGCAAACTGGAGACACTTCTCAAGACCTGTCCACTCGATCCCCAGGTACCCTTCACCATGCTCGCTGGCTAACTCTAGCCCACAGGGTCCTTCGACTATATATATCAACACCTAATCCCGATAAAAACCTTCAAGATATGGTCAAGATTATTATGTAGTTCTATGCTCCAGGGTGGTTTTGGATAAAATCTCATCCTAATGCAACTGATGGTGCATATAACTTTTGGCATTTAATGTGCTTGCTTCGAAATTTAGATGAACAACATAGATCAATCATAGAACCAGTATTAAAGAATAACGCCTACTTTGCCCACCCAGAAAATATAATCATATCAATGGTAACTGACAAGAGACTAGAACAGGATTTTCAGGTACCAGAAACTTTGAGTTGCCTCGAACCCTCAATTTCCAATCTACTGACTACACCGAGATGATCGATTGGCAAAAAGAGATCATTACTCCTCCACCGCTGCTAAACAATTTTAGCGACGATGAGCTACTACTCGATGTAAGCCACTAGAGATAGCTTCTTTTCCATGCCATAGTCAAAGTGTGGAAAGGGCAGTGAATCTAGTAACAAAGGCATGTCAGGAAAGAATAGGATATGACAACCGTCAAAAGTTTATCTTAAACTCCTTAGAATCAAGGCGAAAACTGCCCAAGTTTGAATGGAAGGCCCAATGGAATGAGTAAGAAACATTTGAAATAAAATTTCCTAATGATATTGAAAATTTCTTCCCTTTTGATGTGAAAAGGAACAATGAAAAAGTGAATTGAATTTTAGCACATTTATTATGCCTCTAATTTTTCTTCTGAATATATTGTTGTACTTAATTAATTTTCCTAATACTGTACATTACTAAATCAAATATTATACGTTAATAAAGATTTATGTCATCAAAAAACCTGAATGTAGAGTAAGTCTCGTATAAATGGAATATTCTTCAATATAGGTCAAAAAGTGAAAAATTGTGCCATGGGTAGGAGGCTTCAAATAGCGAAAATAATTTATGAGGGGGTTCCTGTGTTCCATTGAAACCCCTCACAATATGTACTTTTTCAATATAAAATTTCGACCCGGCCTAATATTATATATATATAATATATATATATATATATATGCGCCTCGGTGGTGTAGTGGTTAGCGTCGCTGATTACGAATCCATCGGCCCCGAGTTCGAGACCCGGTGACGACAGCCGGCACGCAGCAAAACCCAGCTGTTCATCCTTTCACACAATAAAGAAAGTGGTTGGTCGATAAATGGGTACTCTGGGTAGCCTAATGGTTAAGACGCTGGGATGTTGGTGGGGCGTGGTTCGGATTCCACGTTAAACTGTAGGTCTAAGGTGGAGTGAAAAGCTTGACCTTCGTCAGAATGAACAATTCGGGCGGAAGCTAACCAAAGGTTATATATGTAACATTTGTAACATATATGTCCCACATCCCCCAACGAAGTGAGTGGTAAGGGCCCGAACCCGAGCTACCTTGCTCGAGTCAATTAAAATGGGGATGAACGGCCCGCCGCTTCGTCGCGACGGAAGATACAGAAAAGACAACCGACTCAGCATTGCCGGGCGGCGCCCTAACCGACTGAGACCCTCATATAGGGATATGCCCAATATTTGGTGTTTGGTATCCGGTATTTAGTAAAAAATGAGGATATTCGATATTTGGTATTGAGCCGAATAGTTTTAATATGTTTCTAACCGAATACCGAATATTTGATAATTAGAGTAAATAACGTTTTTTAGGAAATGGAACTTAAAATGTATTTTTTATTGCAAAGAATAATTACAAACAAATCCAACTTGGTATATAGTGATGCTAATAAGTAATAACCTTACAAAAAAAAATGAACAGTTAGTAATAATAATTACCGCAAAAACAAAACCTAATAATTGATATTTAAGGCAAGTAGATTTTTTTCATGAAAATCGGCAGTTAACACTCTAGAGCAGGGCTTTCAAACTGTGTTCCGTGGGGCATGTCATGAGAGACTGAGAAGGAGAGACACGTAAGATAAAATATCAACTGGCACGGATGAATTTACGATATATATATTCTGCGAATTCAGTGATTGTGTTTTGAAAGGCGTAGGCAAAGAGAAAGTGGGTGAGAGAGAGAATTTTAATTCAAACGATGAAATATCCAGAATAAGTGTTGCCCTCTCGCGGCCACAGTAAGAAACAGGAGCCCATTTTGTAAACAAAACACAGCTGATGACCACAAGCACTGGTCTGATTGATTTGATGAGTTTTTCTATGTTTTTAGGTTTAGTTTTCTCAGTTCACGGAAGTTATGATCACAGTAATGTAATATTGAACTTTTATCCAAAGAAAAGCAATCACATCCAAGTCATTGAACATTTATTTGTTTGATTAACTATTAAAATTACTCCTCAATAACTGTAAAATTCCACACTTTTAATTATTTTGCATTGAAAACTTAATTTTACAATAAACATAATATTTTTTATACTTATAATTTCTTTTATGCTGACAGTAATGTGGGGAGGGGAATTTCAAATAAATAGGTCAATAAAGTAAATTGTCTTTATCTTGTAAATTTCTAAGCTTATATATATATTTTTTTTGTGTGAAATTCATATAACTGTATATGTAAATTTCGTAAATTACATAAATAAACTGCAGTGAGCATAAATTGTGTTTTATTACCATTTGCCATATATCATTAAAATTTTACTTGTTGGTCAAGGTTCCGTGAATTTTTTTTTTTTTTTAAATAAAGGTTCCGTGGCTTCAAAAAGTTTCAAAAACTCTGCTCCAGAGGCCCATCCCACCCGTGCGGGAGAAGATGGGCAATTATAAAATTTCACCTCTTTTGTATTTGTGTCATTATAGGACTTACACAATAATTTTATTCAATCTTACATTGACCCCCTAATAACCCAAATAAAACTAGTATTCGGTGAATACAGACAGCATATTATGCCCCAGATAGACCGACGATGCGAAATTTTAGACACAAAATCAGATAGCGATAAACAAAGCAAAAGGAGTCGCGGGACAGGTACTGAGAACCTTTAAATGAAGAGACAAGAAAGTAATGATTCTCCTGTTGAAAACACTGATCATACCAAAACTTGAATACTGCTCAGTCTTGACGTCCTCATATAAAAAGGAAGACATTAATAAACTAGAAGAAATTCAAAGAAATTTCACAGCCAAGATTGATGGCTGCAAAGAAATCAACTACTAGGAGAGACTATGTAAATTAAATCTGTATTCGCTGGGAAAAAGAAGAGAGAAATACACCATAATTTACACATGGAAAATGATCGAAAAACTGATACCAAACTTCAAACTAAATAGAATGTTTAGTGTTTCCAAACTAAGGACGCGACAAGGGACCTCCTCAACACTGAAGAAAAATAGTTTGGTTGTCATAGGGCCAAGACTTTTTAACTAGCTTCCAAAGGACGTCAGGAACGTCACAGGGGTCAAAGTTGAAAACTTCAAAAGAAGACTAGATGCCTGGCTTAGGATAGTACCAGATGAGCCGAGTATACCTGGCTATGTGTGATGGAGATCGCAAGAGAGAAACTCGCTCCTCCACCAAGCCAGGCCTAGAGGCGGGGCTACCAGCTTGACCTTCGTGTGACTAACGCACAGAACTGCCACAAGGTCACGAGGTGTATATATATATATATATATATATATATATATATAATATATATATATATAACTTACAACAGTTTGTAATATTAGATAATTAATTATAACATAAGCTGTAATCAACCGCTTTAAATTAATTGCTCCGGTGCCACTTTTTTCACGACTCTCTTCAAACTATGAATTTCAACTGACAAATATGACAAGGCATATGCACAAACAGAGCAATAACGGTTTATATATATAGGTGATGATGATGATGATGCCTGTCCCCTGAGAGAAGACTGGGAGGAGGGCCCCCTAAACGGCTAGGGCATGCCTAAACGGCTTTGGTAATCTGTACCAAATTTAGTTCAAAATGCAAAATTCAGAATTCAGAATCTTTATTAAGAAAAGAATACAAGTGACGGAGTTTTACAATTTTTAGATATTTGATATGACAGTAATACAGAAATTAATACTACTCACATATTAGTACTATTCACAGTATAGTATATTAGTATATTATATAGTATCGATACTAATAATTGTGACGGTCGAACTGCGAACTTTCTTTCTTTGTCTCTTATGGCCGGCCAAACCACTGGCCAGATTTGGATAAGACTTGGGGGATAGGAGTAACTGAGGATGAGGAAGAATATAGGCTATGTGGCGTCGCCTCCGAGGTCATCTGAGGGCGCTAGAGGCTTCTGTATTCCGGATTGGTTGAAAGATAGTGACATCATAGACACGTCATAAAAGATAGTGACATAAAATGGGCGGAGCTCTAGCATATATATATATATATATATATATAGGCTCTGTGACGTCGACCTCCGAGGTCATATATATATATATATAGGCTATGTGGTGTCGACCTCCGAGGTCATATATATATATATATATATATATAGCGTTCAACTTCCACTTGGGCAACTCCGGGTCGCTCCGCTAGTATATAATATAATATAGTAATGTATATCATATAATATTAGTATATTAGTATACACTATTAGTACTATTCACAGTTCTCTTATTTGAATATGTCTTTGGAAGCATGGATGCTTTTTAGGCAAAACTAATGGCATTTAATTTATTTATTCCATAAAAAAAGTGAAAGTGGAAAGTAATAGTAATAGTATCACTATCTGTAAATATTAGGAAGAGATTGTAGACAACAAATCAACCAGGAAAGTACTCTGGGTAGCACATTAGGCAGGAGACAGGGATTGCTGGAACTCCCATTTCTCCTGTCACTGTCCTCTTTAGCTGATCTTTTTCTGCGTCTCATCTACCCTGTGAGCAGACCAGCATGCTCTCAAACACATACTTCTCCCCCTATTCCTCACACATACATGCATTTTACACACTACACAATCTTTTCAAAATTTATGAAAAAAAAAAGTAGCATCGTAAACCTCGGAGACCTTGATTTTGGCTCTTTCTCTCTTATAAAGGGGGGCATTTTTGCGGGCACCGGCCCTTCACCCCTCCTTTCTTCATAAAAAAAGACCCGAAAACAAAAAATAATAATAAGAGCAGTAATAACAAATACAATATAAAGTTCACAAAATGTCGCATAATTTTAAATTAAATGATTTATTGTATATTTAGTAGAAAACAAATGAAGATTAATAAAACATATACAAAGAATAAATTATGAAATTTAAATTGTGTAATGAAATTAGCATATTTTAAATAGTTGATTATAAAATGGGATCTTCGTTCCTATAGTAATAATGGCAGTAGTGAAGTTATAAGTTAATAAGGTGCTTTTTGAGTGATTTGCGAAATACATTTAATGATAAAGCCTGCCTGATATGCATGGGAATTGCATTCCATACTCTGCTCCTTTGTATATACATTAAGAGAGAAATTTTGAAACAGTGATAGTAACACTCACGCCCCCCCCCCCCCCCAGTCTTCTCCTAGGGTGTTTTTTTTTTTTTTGCTGCACAAGGCGCAGTGGGCATTCTAGTATATATATATATTATATAATATATATATATATATATATATATACAGGGTGTACATAAAGTCAGGATCTATTTTTGTGAAATAATTATTTTTTTCTATTTTTCTTTTCAGAAGCCCTTAGAATGAATACAGAAGAGCGTGTGGCAATAGTAATTTGGCGAATCGAGGGAAAGAAATACAATGACATCAGAGAGAAGTTTAGAAGGAGATTTCATAAGCCGGGGCCAATAGACAAGACAATACGAAAATTGGTGAACAAATTTAAACGAACGGGATCTGTAAATGATGAAGCAAGATCAGGACGACCGTGTATGTCAGATCTTACCGTGAATGCAGTACGCGGAATTATCACTGAGGAGCCACGTACGTCCGTTCGTGCTGCATCACACAGACTCGGCCTCCCGACGTCATCTGTGCACAAAATTCTGAAAGTTAATTTGCAGAAGAAAAGCTATCATTTGCAGGTTTTACATGATTTACATGAGGAAGATTTCGCTCGACGAAGTGCTATGTGTGCTGATCTCGTAGAACAAATCTGGAATGATAATTTAATGGACAACATTCTCTTTAGTGATGAAGCCACTTTCCATACGTGTGGAAAAGTAAATCGCCATAACTGTCGAATTTGGGCAGATGAAAGACCGAATGATTTCGTCCAAAATTGGGAAAGAGACTCACCTAAAGTTAATGTCTGGATGGGTTTAACAAAATCTAAGGTTTATGGTCCTTTTTTCTTTGCTGAAGCTACAGTTACGGGGCTTATTTATCTGGACATGTTGCAGCAATTCCTTGAACCTCAGCTGATTGGGGATAGGATTGTTAGTACCGTCGTCTATCAACATGATGGTGCTCCTTGTCACTATGCCAAAATTGTTCAGGATTATCTAAATGGACGTTTTCCAAATCGCTGGATCGGACGCGGAAGCAACAGACCTTGGCCAGCGAGATCACCAGATTTAACCCCTTTAGATTTCTTTGCATGGGGCTTTATTAAATCACACGTCTATCAGACGAAGATTACGAGTCTTGAAAACTTACGTACACGTATACGAACTGCTGCAGATAACATAACCCCGTAAATGCTCGAGAATGTGTTTAGAAATGCTGCGGAACGATTTGAGCTGTGCAGGGATACTGATGGGCGTCACGTCGAATCCTACTCTTAATTATTTAATAAATGTTACCACTTTATCATTTTATGATTGAATTCCATATAATTTCCAAGTGCTTCACAAAAATAGATCCTGACTTTATGTACACCCTGTGTGTGTGTATATATATATATATATATATATATATATAGGGTGAACCAAATGTAGGTGGACAGTAAATGATAACGTTTATTTTGAGAATACATATTTAATTTTTTTGTATACTATAATACAAAATAAAATTTAAATAAATTTAGTTATAATATTTAATATAATATAACACAAACACCATAGTTATAATGAACACCATAGTTATAATATAATATAACACAAACCGTATTCAACCTACTGTCCACCTACTTTTGGTTCACCGTGTATATATATATATATATATATATATATATATATATATATATATATATATATATATATATATATATATATATATATATATATATATATATATATATATATATATATATATGGGAGGAACTGAGAGGGACGGGTTGTTAGTAAAACTTTTCCTGGTTCTCCCTTAATGCGTATACTAAATTTGGTGGAGATTACCTTAGCTGTTTAGGCGTGTATAAACATAGAATAGAGAGAGAGACATCATCATCATCATCATCACCTATAGATATATATATATATATATAGTTATTGCTGTTTGTGCATGTGCCTTGTTCTGTTATCAGTTGAAATTCATAGTTTAAACAGAGTCGTGGAAAAAGTGGCTCCGAAGCAATTAATTACAGCAAGTTGATTACAGCTTATGTTGTAATTAATTATCTAATACTACAAACTGTTGTAAATGATATATATATATAATATATATATATATATAAAGTCTGATAGAGCCGTATAGATAAACATCTAGTTAAGTTTGGTTACTAATTAATGAATATACGTTTTCAGGAAAACACGTTATAACCAATAACGAGTTCCTTAGATCTATATTTACATATTAATAATAATAATAATAACAATAATAATAATAATAATAATAATAATAATAATAATAATAATTGTAGTTGTTTAGCTTTCTTCATAACATCTATAAGGTCATCTGGCGGAAGGAACTTGCAATTTATGAAGTACACTTTCAGATTTTCTCTTTCATATTTTTCTGTTCGTGTCAAAACATGTACAAAAATGGAAATAAAAGATTTGAAGTTATAAAATATTATTTCCAGCCTTTCTTTAAACATGTTTAGATTTTTGACGATGTAGGAAAATGTGGTCAGAGAGACGTTTGTAAAAGTGTTTCGAAGTGAAGCTCTGTTTTATAGTGATAATCACCGAGTGAACATGTAGATTTTCAACGTGCTTAAATTTTTGATGGTGTGAAAAAAGTGTGATCAGAGAAGTGTTTTGGAGTGTTTATAATTTGAACACCGTTTTTACAGTACAATATAGTATGTAAGCGCTTAAAGCATCCTTTCAACATACATTAATAAAATAATTATCATGTAATTAGGGTGTCATGCGTAAGGTGTAATTAAATATAATTAATTAATTGATTAATTAATTAATACAGCAATATTGTTTTCAAGATTTGTATTGAAGGATATTTTTGAATGTGCGAAAAATTCTTTCAGGAAAATGGAGATCTCGCAAAAATACATTAAATTAGCTGACCTTAAATGTCTTCTTCATTATTATTATGATTATTATTATTATTATTATTATTATTATGTAAAACCCATAATAACCCTACAAATCTGTCACCACCACGAACAATTTAATTAATTTGTATGTTACAGTTAACCATGACATTACTCAACATTTAAACGAACTTATTAGGTTCCGCCTAAATGAAAACTATACAGTTAAATTAACAAACAAATTTTTATTATACATTGGTAATAATTTAAAAATTAAAGATCCAGACCGTTTAATGTTATTGGACATTAAAAGTTTGTTTACAAACGTACCGCTTCAAGAAACCATTGAATTTATTCTAAATTTTGACAAACAAGTAATGAAAAATTCGTTGATTCATTGTACGTATACCAAAACCACCTTTTGAATATAACAACCAAACATATGTTAAAACATATGTTTGATTGTTATATTCAAATGGTATTTTTGGTATATAATGAATCAACGAATTTTTCATTACTTATTTGTCAAAATTTTGAATAAATTCAATGGTTTCTTGAAGCGGTACGTTTGTGAACAAACTTTTAACGTCCAATGGCATTAAACAGTCTGAATCGTTAATATCAGTATTAACAGACACATGAATAGGACCTCCCCTGGGTCTCGGTCTCGCATTTGTAGACTTCTATATATCCCACCACTCCCACGTAGAAAATATGACTGTGAATCCAAAATTTAATTTCAATCCCTCAGTAGACCTATATACGGGGTGTTAGAAAAGTCGTTGTGCAGTAGAAGACGTCTATGAATATTTGTAATAAAAGTAATAATATTTGTTTTTGTTTCTTTCCAGGTTGATCTGTTGACCATGTTATCGATGGAGGAGGGTATCTTCTTAACTGAGTATGGCATCTAAAAGAACTCATTTCCAACATTCTTTATAGACATATACAATGGACCTTGTGAATCTGTATTACTTTTAATAAGCGTCTTCTACTGCACAGTGACTTTTCTAACGCCCTGTATAAGATACGCCGACAACACCTTCGTTATTTTTAAAAAGTTTACAGATGTTAAACTTTTCATAAAAGAAATGAAAAGATCATCAAAACTAAATTTTACCTATAAAATTTGTAAGAATACATCTCATTGTTTGGATGTTAATCTTGAAATTTCTGCTAAAGGGAGCGATTACACAGGCCTGCGAATGAGAACTTTGTAAGAGTTGTTTTCTTACTAATAACTTATTTTATATAATTCAACTACGCTCATTTCGAATAAGGTGTCCATTTTTTCTATCACGTAAGGATTTTCTGCAAACTGGAAGGGAAAAAACAACAACATAAATAAATATTATTTATTTCAATTTACATTAGGTACCTATTTCGCTTTGTTATACTAATTACAAATGCAAACAACTTTAAAAAGAAAGAAGACTATTAACGTCAATTACATATTCATCTTTATTTTTCTCGAGTTTTCTCGTGAGCTCTATGTCTTTTAGTCTCGAATGTAGGCGCTGTTCCTTTTCTTTTATGTAATAATTCTGGAGTATCCCGTTTCAACATCCAGCAGTAATCAGCCATCATGCTCATGTCCCGCCTTCCCTGATATCTCTTCTTCATTTCTTTGATATCTTGGTGAAACCGTTCTCCTTGTTCTTCGCTGAGTGCTCCGAGATTCTCAGGGAAGTAATCCAAGTGTGAATGTAAAAAATGTAATTTTAAACTTGTATTACAATCGAACTCTTTGAACTTATTTAGCATGTTGTTCACAGTTTTGGTAATTTGGGTCCTTCTTGTTCCCCAAAAATTTGCTGATAACATCTTTGAAAGCAATCCACGCTCTTTTTTTTTCAAGATTGTTCATTTAAGATTGTTCAGTTTTCTAATATGGGGACTAACGAAAATTCCTTCTTTCAATTTTGCTTCTGAAAGAGTTGGGAATTTACCAAACATATACTTAAAACAATCTCCATCTTCGACCAAGACATTAACAAATTGCTTCATCAAGGCCAATTTTATGTGAAGCGGAGGTAAAAGTACTTTCTTCGTGTCAACCAAACTTTCACGTTGAATGTTTTTAGAACCAGGTGTCAGGGTGACTCTGCGTGGCCATTCCTTTTTTATCCGGTGCTGAGTTCTTGCTCGGCTATCCCATTCACACAAAAAACATGGAAACTTCGTATAACCTGGTTGTTGACCGAACAAAATAAAAATCACTTTTAAGTCTCCACAAAGTAGCCAACCGTGTTCTTTGTATTTAACCTTAGCTAGAAGGGGCTCAAGATTTTGTACGTTTCCTTCAAGTGAACCGAATGAGCCACAGAACGGATGCATACAAGTTACCGTTGGAGGAATCAATGAAAAGTCTCCACTCATTTGGGTCATAGACTGCAGCGCCTAGCTTACGTATTATTAGTTCCGAAACATTGTTGCAATATACCAATGAATTTTCTTGAGAAAAATATTGGATGAATTCTTTTTCTCGATTTCTGTACCAGTAAAATGACGTCCCTGGAGAAAGCAAGTTCTTTGCACAAAGTCTGGATCTCAAAATCTCTGGCGAATCCTTCGGGAGACACAAATCTCTTACCAAATCATTAAGTTCACTTTGTGTAAACAATTGGGGTTCACCAGATGTTTTGGTTTGAAAACAATCAATATCATCGTTTCCATCGTCATCAGACACCGAATCAGATGAAGTTATATCAAGAGTATTTGTTTTTGTAGGTACAGGTATACCAGGTCCATGAGCAACAGGTCTTATAGCAGGCTGAAAGTTGGATAAGAAATTTCCTTTTTATTTTTAGTATTGTAGCCTTGCACGTTACATGAACAAAAATAGCAGTCATTGCTGTGATTTCTAGGCTCACGCCAGACCATTGGAATCCCAAAAAGTAAAGAATCCTTTTTACCTTTACTCCACAGTCTAAGTTGTTCAACACAAACACTGCAAACTTTATGTGGAGCCCATGATTTGTCTTGATCTCCAAGTTTCATGCCGAAGTACGCATAGTATGCTTTTTTGACGAAGTCTGTAATATCTCGCCTTTGTTTTTTTCACAGTAAATTTTCCACAAATATAACAGAAAATGTTTGGGCTTTTACACACCCTCTGGTTGCCATAGCGACAAATAAACAAATTTCAAAAAAGAAATATATCACCGCGCACCTTTGAATAATTAAGAATATAAACTCGCACGCATTAGACAGACTGATTCATCTGGTGGCTTGTCAATCACTTATATGCTAGCGGTGCGTTTCTTGAATGTTCTAGAAGACGCTATGACGTCACTTCTGATCTGGAAGCATTTATAGGCAGTAGTTTTTAATCAAAATTTAATTGGGTCAATTTTAATGAAAATTACTTACATATGTAATATGAAATATGACACATTTTGTGAAAAATCTGTACGTGATGGCGAAAAACGAATATTATTTTCGGAATCAGCGTACAAAAATTACTATACAAGTGATAAATATTTCGGACAACAAAACCATCGCAGGCCTGTGTTATATAAAACCAACACACAAAGGTCTTTACACAAATCATAACTTCTACATTGCACACAATTCTAAAGTTTCCTTTCCATCGTAAAACATTGTCACATTTAACTGATAAAATAAAATTTAGTTTATTCTTGATTGAAAAAAACGATAATCCTAAAAGAGTGTCTGAACAAAATGTTTGAACCAAAAGGTAATTAACACGCTGCGGGAAACAATATCACTATATACGTCCAATCCCAAACTGTAAGACAAATTAAAAATGAAAATAAGATACTAAAAGAAAATATTAAACAACGCATATTGACTAAGGCAATAAAAAACTCAGTCAGAAGCTATTGCAAACCTAAAAGACATATTTTTCGACGAGAAAAAAGTGTTAATTCCAAGAATGAAAATATGAATGTTGCGTACCAATTCGGAAGATGTTCGGGAGAAGGATGTAATTCCTCTACATTGGTTACACCACTAACACATTGCGCCTCACAATACTTCAACATAAACGTGAATCAAGTATAAAATTCGCGACCATCTCAAGAAAGACAACAACAAAACAGTAAAAGAAACGAATACACAAATCTAAAGAAATTTTTCAGTTATTTAAAACAATTTTTAAAAAATTATTTAAAAAAAATTGACATTGACAGAATCTCTATTGATTAAAGAAAATAAGACAAATAAATATCAAATACAACGAAATGGAATGTTTAATAAATATTTTTAACTATTAAAATTCAATTAAGTGTGGATCTACATACTGTAAAATAATACTGAACATTCCAAAGCTACTTGTTAATGTACAAAATTTGTAATATTGCATTTTTTAGTTTCATTGCTTTCTAGTTTTTTTTTTAAATTTATAATTATTTTTCTGAATCTGCATGAAGCATGTAGGCAAAATGTTAATATATATATATATATATATATATATATATATATATATATATATATATATATATATATATATGGGAATGAACTCAGAATGGTCCCATGAGTCTTTTATGATATACACAGACCGTGCATGGAACAAGAAACTCTTCTGGGATAATTAAATCCACTATAGTCCGAATAAGTAATGGTAAATGACAAATACCATAGTTTTTCTTTTTCATGATGCTAGCCCGACGTGGGCAACGGGTCACTCGCAAAGAGGTCCCATAAATATAGCTTCCCTCACCAGCTATCTGCAAAGCAGACAGGATCCAGCTTTGGGACATGGATCTAGGGTTTAAAGCAGCCTAGCCCTGCTACATTTAGAACCTCAATATAAGCAAAAGACTCGCTGCCTTCACGTCAGATTGAATACTTTGCGAGTGACCCGTTGCCCACGTCGGGCTAGCATCATGAAAAAGAAAAACTATGGTATTTGTCATTTACCATTACTTATTCGGACTATAGTGGATTTAATTATCCCAGAAGAGTTCCTTGTTCCATGCACGGTCTGTGTGTATCATAAAAAACTCAGGGGACCATTCTGAGTTCATTCCCATCTTGAAATGGACATGTTATGTGCCTTGAAAAGTGGACGCTCAATGTCCCGGTTGAGGTTTAAGTTTTGGTTTTTTTGGCTAAAAATACAATAGTTACCCCCTTTTTCTTTGATTTATTCAACACGACGTGAATGCAACGAGTCTTTTACTTATATAGAGGTTCTGAGTGTAGGGATCTAGGTTTGCTTTAAACCCTAGATCCACGTCCCAAAGCTGGATCCTGTCTGCTTTGCAGATAGCTGGTGAGGGAAGCTATATTTATGGGATCTCTTTGCGAGAGACCCGTTGCCCACGTCGGGCTAAAATCATGAAAAAGGAAAAAAACTATGGTATTTGTCATTTACCATTACTTATTCGGACTATAGTGGATTTAATTTTCCCAGAAGAGTTCCTTGTTCCATGCACGGTCTGTGTTTAACATATATATATATATATAATATATATATAAAAATAAAGCAACAACTTTATTTTTATTTAATTTTTTCTCAATATGTGAGAAATTCAGGAATTTGGAGGAAATTTCTCAAAAGATACATTAAATTAGAAGCTGACCTTAAATTAATTATGATTATTATTATCGTTATATTATTATTGTTACTATTAATATTATTCTCGGTTATTATTATTATTATACCCGGTTGGTTGCATCTCAATGACATTTTGTATAGTTCAAGGACGTTATGGAACAAGAAACGAGCCAACAAAATTTGCCTTTCTCTCAACGTGAGAGGTTGTCAAAGCATTGTTCGGAGGTATTCATTATTTCTGAAATTCCTGTTTGGATGTCGTGTCGATTAAACGGAAACTATATTACCTGTCTTCATAACTTTATATGCAAATTTACGTGTGTCTCACTTTTTGTCCATCATATGATGTTCAACGAACCCAACTTTTCCTTAAAAGGAGTTGCATGACCGCTTTCCTTTCCATTTACATGCTATTTTCGCAGCAGAATTTTGAACTTTGTAAACTTCGTTTATTAAAGTTTTGTAAACTATTACTAAACGTTTCCAGTCGTGAATATGAAGTGCAACTCAGGAAAAGACTTTTTTAAAGTGGAAATATGTATGTATAGCCATGTAAATTATCAGGGTATACTGTATAATGCTCAGTTTCACATAAGAACATGCAAAATACAAACATATACAAAATCCACTATATAAAAATTAACATCAGTTTATTATTATTATTATTATTATATATATATATATATATATATATATATATATATATATATATATAATATTATATATATATATATATATATATTATATATATATATATATAAAACATAATAAATTGATGTCAATTTTTATATGGTGGATTATAAATATAATGCAAACCCACAAGGTAAAGGAAAAGGGTTTGCATCATTTATTTATTGCATGTGTTTATGAAAATGAAAAGTTTATTGGCAGATCATTAGTCCATATGACAAATATTAATAATACGAACTGCCAATAGAATACAATGAAAATTAAAATACTAAAGATAGAAATACAATTAATGAAAAATAGTAATGTTGAGGTTAGTGGAGCTACAGACAAAAGATTTCATACCATGCATTCCATAGCTTAGAAGACATATTTTATAGCAAATTTATGGTTCTGCCGGAACATTTTTATAATTCACCTAAAGTTACTGTCCGGATGTATTAGTGCAGTAGGTACGAAAGATTGTTTTTAGCTTCACTTGTACACAACCGGAAGTTTCTTGTAGTCATATTCGCTTTAGCACAGAGGCTTCGATATTATTTTCTTATATTTGAGTCATCACTTAAGGAGCTGGTGATAATTTGACCTAAGTACTTAAATTCTTGTACTTCCTCCATTGCTTCACCTTTCATTTTGAAACTAATATCAGCTGGCTGATTTGAGCTTTTGGGGTGGAACTGCTTAGTTTTTGTAATATTAACATTAAAAAGAATATCATGTTTCTGTGAATGTAATTCGCAGACTTTTAGCAGACAATCCAGTTCTTTAACAGAAGGATTTATTAACACCATATCATCGGCATAGACTAAGTTATTTATCCTTGTGTTAGCTATACAACATCCAACTGTTGCCTCATTGAGTGAAGCAATTAATACATCAATATGCACATTAAACAGCAGAGGAGAGAGCAAAGAACAGGAGGAACCCCACAGGAGGAACCAAAGCATCTGGATAGTACATTGCCCCACCTAACCGTAAAAGATTGGAGGCCAATGGTGGGTATACCAAAATTTCAATAAACTTAATATGTACATGGGAACTTTCCTGTCTTCTAGTTTTTTAATAAAATATTGTGGTTCACTCTATCATATCTGGGAAACAGCTATAAATAGTTGAATTACTGTCAGTGTATTTAAATATAAGTTCCTTCAATACATAGATGCATAGATCAGTTGAGCGGGACCTTTTAAAACCAAACTTATTAGATGTCCATAAGTAAACATTTAATCGATGTAGCAAGAATTTCTCTAGTAGTTTCGAGAAGCAGTAGGCGACAGCAATAGGCCTGTAATTATTGCTGATAGAATGTCCCCATACTTATTTTTGACAAGGGGCAAGATACATACCCTCATGAACGCTACGTCGCTACAGGGATATAACTATGAGCAAGCATAGCTGAGAAGAGCAATGAGATTTGCAGACACACCACGTCATTGGCATATTTTAAGTGGTCATTCGATAGGTCATCTGCTCCTGAAGCAGAACCACTCCTTTACTCTTTAATTAGACTCTTAACTTCAAAAACTAATATCAAAATATTTTCCCTGGGCCCTCCCGGGCCTCCCATGGCCGTTTCGCTGCAGCCTATCTTAAGATTAGCCTTACTCACACTATTAAGAATGTTAGAATAGTGGTTTTTCCACAGCCTTGCAATTTCTTCTTCCCCTGACACCCCATCAATTATTGGTGGGAGGCCATTTTTGACACCTGTTTCATTCTTAACGAACTTCCAAAATATTTTATCATCATTATTTACGTAAGTTAGCCTCACAGGCTTTTGATGCTCAAATTAAAAATTCCGCCTTATGGTTGCTTTATATAAAATAACCCCTACTTCCGCACATATTCAGGTGAACCGGTCCAAATCTGGGTCTACCATGAAGACTCCAAACATCGTACGCGTCTTCTGATTCCCTCTTCAGAGGGGCAATAAAATCATTCCAGCCAGGAATAATCTTAGTATGATAGTTCTTAAATTTAATCAGGGGCCTTCCTGCTTCCCATAACAGAGATACTAAATTATTATAATACCTATCTATGAGTTTACAGTGAGAAACATTTAAACAAAGATTACTACAGGCAATAACCTGTTCTGTCTTTATATATGTTGCATATTAACATTAAACCAATCGACGCGATTATTCTTACAAACTGACTTCTTGTTATTTCGTGTTTGACATAAGTTAGTAAAATTAATTAATAATTTTAACGGTTTCAGGCCAAAACGAAGGAAATCATGCAGAATATGAACACAATTCGATCCTTTAGATTATTACTAGTGAGACAATGATCAATCCACCTAGTGGTACCATTCATATCACTAAAATACTGTATGTAAAATTACCACTAGTTATATCTAATGCTTCTACAGCACCTTATAATTAATTTAGCAGACTCGCACATGCTACCAAATTCTAAAAAATTCCGAGTTCACATGTGTATTAAAGCCACCCGTTATTGCAATGAGAATATTTGAGATTATTTGATAGTGACTTAATTTTGTACAACAAATCAATGTATTCATCTAGATTACTGGCGTTGTTTTATGGTAAATAGCAGTTTACAATTAATATGCAGTCATTGCCCACTTGTAATTCAATGTTTAATTGTGAAATTCATCCCACATATACTGTATATATCGGATGGAGTTAAGTTGGCTGCTTACTCTCTTGTCCGTCTGTCTGTTTTAGCTCAACTGTTCCTTCTTCATTTCATGTCCAGATCAACATCCTTCAGTGAAAACTTTTATTTTGGGTATCAAATTTTGGATTAAAAACTTTTGAATTTTAAAACATTATGAATGTTGAAAAAATTTATTTTCTCATGACATTGAGGGGTCGTGCGTCTTAAGGTACCTAAGCGCCACCACAGGCGAAAACGTGTTTTTGATGGATATCACTATTTTCACCCTTCCTCTATCGCGTGGTTTGGGTTATAATGACCTTACGACACTAGAAGTATGGTTGAAAACCTTATGAAGCGAACTACTTTTTACACCTCATTCTGTGCCAGAAATCGCACCCAAAGTTCGGCATAATAGGAAAATCAAAAAATTAAAAAAAATATATATAAAATATAAAATATGAAAATCTATTCGAAAAACTCATCAACATCTTCATTAGCATACTTAGAACTCTAATTCAGCCAAAAATGAACGTTGTAGCTCAATTAATAACAGAGATACTATTGCCAGAATATTGCTGAACTTTGGAGGCGATTTCTGACGAATTTTAATTTTGGCGCTTAGGGACCTTAAGACGCGGGACCCCTGATATACTATATATATTTTTCACGAAGCAGTTTGCTCAAAGGAACGAAGTACATACATATTGGCGTCCAAGCAATCTTAACAGAAAATGTTGTCAGATTTGAACCTAACTAAAAATAAATAAATAAATATTAATCCTACTTTGTCTCATCGTGTTGTACATAAGACTTTACATATAAAAAGTGGTTCAATACAAACCGAGTTCAATGAAAACATTTCAAGTAATCGATCAGGATGTGAATGTATTCATGGGATCAGTCGTATGCACGCAAAAACGGAGAGGGAGTTTGTGGGGATAATAGGAGGATGGGTGATGCATTTTAGGAAAAGGGGTTAATTGGGGAATGAGGGATGCATTTATGGAGAGGGAGTAATTGGGGGTTGGAGGATGCAAGAATGCCGAAGGGTTGAATATAAAGTAACCTAACCTAACTTAAACTCGAAAATAAATTCTTGAATATATGTATTATATATAAATATATATATATATATATATATATATATATATATTATATATAAATATATAATATATATATATATATATACGTATATATATATATATATATATATATAATGTGTATATTGACGGAGTAATTGCTTCACTTAATGAGGCAACAGTGGGATGTTGTATAGATAACACAAAGATAAATAACTTAGTTTATGCCGATGATATGGTGTTAGTAAGTCCCTCTGTTAAAGGTCTGAATCGGCTACTAAACGTCTGCGAAGTGTATTCGCAGAAACATGATATTCTTTTTAATGTTACAAAAACTAAGGTTATGCAATTTCATCCTAAAAGCTGTAATCAGCCAGCTGATATAAGGTTTAAAATGAATGGTGAAGTAATTGAGGAAGTACAAGAGTTTAAGTATTTGGGTCAAACTATTACCAGCTCCTTGAGTGATGACTCGGATATAAGAAAACAATCTCGAAGCCTGTGTGCTAAAGCGAATATGACCATAAAGAACTTTCGTTTCTGTACAAGTGAAGCTAAAGACACACTCTTTCGTACTTTCTGCAGTAATATATACGGTCAGCAACTCTGGGTAAATTATAAAAAAGGTTCTGGCAGAACCCTAAATTTGCTGTACAACAGGTCTTTTAAACTCTTATATAAATTACCCCCGAGATGCTCAGCTTCGCAAATGTTTGCTACCCGCAATGTCCCGAGCTTCCCGGAGGTAACAAGACGTGCTCAACACAGTCTAATGCAAAGAATTAAAAATCAACCAACCCGATCATCCAAGCTATCCATGAGTCCTGCCATTTATCCTCTAAGCTATAAGCTATGGACTTCTTGGTACAAAAACGTCTGTCTGTAGCTCCACTTAACTTCGACAGTGCAGTATTATTTCTAATCAATTGTATATATTTCTCTCCTTAGTATATGAACTGTCATTGTATTAATAATATTTGTCATATGAACTATAGTCTGCCAATAAACCTTTTCATTTTCATTTTCATATATATATATATATATATATATATACAGAGGCGACGGCGGGGGTCAGGCAGGTCAGGCTCAGCCTGACCTAACTTTAAAAGAAAAATAAATTTAATTTCCTGGTCATCATGTAAAATTTAAATTTGTGTATTTCAAAGCTCTATTTATTATGGTCACTTTATTAGAGCAATATAAATTTTAGAATGCCGCATTTTTTCCTTCTCTCCATGCGCCGCTTCTTTGGGCAAAGTCAGACTTGTTTTATGACGCCTGAGCGACCGAGCGCATTAAGCCACAAAGCCAGGTCAGGCATCATTTCCGATGCCTTGCATCACACTTATGAAAAAATGAAACTTTTATGAAATTTAATGTATCATAATTTAAAATCAACATTAGTATAGCATCTGTCAAAACAATCAGATAAGTATATAATTTTGTCAATCTATTTTTTCAAAGAAGAGAAAAGCGAGTTTTTCAGTTTACAAGTCAGGCATATTTCTAAGTGTCTAAAATTACGCTGGATGCCAAATCTCATCCTCAGAAAGCTGTTTGAGTGAAAATAGAGATATGTGGCAACTATGAATTGCGCACGGCTTTTCTCATTGTCAGTTACAGTTACCTCAGGGACCGTGTCGTATTCGTTTCAATGCATTTTAATTTTTTTCTTTTGTGCTTTTTGTGTGTGTGTGTGTGGTGTGAGTTTTTTCTTTTGTTACTCGACCTTAGATACCCATTTACATTGAAGTACATTTATAAAGATCCTGATTTTACTGCCTGCAAAAATGTCAAAGAACTGCTAAAATTATGCATTGACTTAGATTTAGAAAAAGCTTTTAGTGAATCTGCAAAACTGTTTAGATTGATTTTAACTATACCAGTGAGCAGTGCATCCACAGAGAGAAGTTTTTCAACATTAAATCGAATTAAGACGTATCTAAGGAACAGAACTGGTCAGGAAAGACTAGTATGTTTAGCAAGAATTGCAATGGAGAAAGAAATTGTGGTTTCCCTGGAGAGGCAAAAGATTCTACATGACAAGGTCATTGAAGAATTTGCATTGAAACCGAGGAGGTTGGAGTTTATGTATAAATGACTCATGGTAAATTAAATATGATGAAGACATTCTCTAAGGACATAATAAAGTACAAGTAAGTTATTATAATTATTAAAAAATTATTGATTTAGTAGGCTTTAAGTAATTTTTGAAAACAAAAGCAAAATTATTTAAAAAACAAATTTACATATTCATTAATATGAATTCTATCGAAGTCATATCAAGCCCATAATGCTTGTGACTAACCTATGTGAAAAGTCTGGCGTCGCCCCTGAATATATATATATATATATATATATATATATATATATTATATATATATATATGTAAAATAACGCACTGTCGCGACGAAGTATGAAGAAGGAAACCACTCTTCAGGAAGACGTAAATTTTTATTTCTTAACATCAATACAGTTTCGGCTCCTTGCGAGCCCTTCTCAATTGGTACCAATTGAGAAGAGCTCGCGAGGAGCCGAAACTGTATTGATGTTAAGAAATAAAAATTTACGTCTTCCTGAAGAGTGGTTTCCTTCTCCATATACAGCATATATATATATATATATATGTGTGTGTGTGTGTGTGTGTGTGTGTGTGATATCATACTATAAACTTTAGCAGCCACCATTCAAATCTGCCTTTGGCATAACAGTGATATTACACCATCGAAAGTCGAACCCCCGACTTCAATCTTTATAGTACAATAATTCGTTTATGCACCATCGAGAGTCGAATCCTCATGCTCACTGTCATAGTTAAAAAGCATATATCATACTTACTTTGTTACTTACTTTATGAGGGTTTGAACGATGGTTTATGATCGACCAGCGGTCGACCCCTCTGCAGCATCCAGCCTTAAGTGCGGGATTTGTTGAAGGAGGAGAGTGCTTTCCGATCTCTTCCTGCCCTCGTAGCCAGCCACGCATGGCTGGTCAAGGATTTTGCACAAGAACCTGAACAACTGGTTCATGAAAATATTCAGGTCGGTGTGCTGGAGGTTCCTCACTTCTTTTGGCAGAATATTAAAAAGTTTTAGGGCCTTGTATTCTAAGGGTATTTTCCATCTTCGTTTTAATGGCCCACTGTCCCACCGCAGCTGGGACAGTACAAAATCTGCTTCTTCTGTCATTCCAGTTTGTTTCTAAATCGTTTCTAAAGTTAGGGAGAAAACTATCGAGTATTTTCCCTATGTATATTATTGTGTACCGCTCGCTTCTTCTTTCCAGAGAGTAGAATTTCATGGACTGGAATCGAGACCAATAGTCTTCACCTTTCATTTCCCCTGTCTTAGATGTAAAATTCCTTTGTATGGCTTCTATGTTCGCAATGTCTCGTTTTCTGTATGGTCTTGTGACTACTAAGCAATACTCAATTATTGGTAGGACGAGACTCTTCCATAATTTTAGCATGAGGTTTGCTTTTCTGCTGCGGAAGCTTCTCCAAATGATTTCCATTTTTTGTAGCTGTTGTAATTTTGACGTTATAGTGCTCTCTGCATTCTGCACCCGAGGACATTATTACTGTAAGACCCCTGATTTGTGGGTTTGTTGTTATCTGTTTGGTTTGCAGAGTTTGGTACCCTTCATTCTGTAGTACCTTGTTATTACCATATCTTAGAAGTTGAAATATTTCTTCGCTGAACTTCATGTTGTTGTCTTCTGCTCACTTGAATCATGTTTCAATGTCATTTTGTAATATTTCTATGTCACCTTCGTTCAATATTTCCTTGCATATCTTTGTGTCATCTGCGAAACATGATACGAGTACAATATTGTCATTAATGTCTGCATCAATGTCTGTAATCATTATTATGAACAGCAAGGAAGCTAATACTCTACCTTGTGGGACAGAGCTCATAACTTCTGAGACGTCAGATTTAACTCCATTTACTAATACTCTTTGTGTTCTTTGAGTCAAAAAATTAAATAGCTACCTTCATAGCTTTCCAGTAATTCCCGTATGCTTAAGTTTGTGTGTGATCACATTTATCGAAGGCTTTAGCAAAGTCCGTATGTATTACATCTATATTTTGTCCTCGACACAATGTTTCCAATATTTTTTCCTGGTGGTCTAGTAGCTGTGATAGGCATGATCTTCCAGCCCTGAAGCCATGTTGATTTGGGTTGTAGAAATTCTTTTCTTGTAGGTAATAGGTAGTTTTGCCTCTAATTATACGTTCAAAGCACTTTATAAGTGGGGGTGGGGGTAGAGCTACTGGCCGATAATTCTTAAGCATTGTTCTGTTACCACCTTTAAATAAGGGGTCAATGTTCGCATTCTTTAATGGAAGTGGAATTTGTCCTTTGTCGAGTGATTTTACCCATAATAAGCATAGTAGCTTGGCAATACTCTATTTACATTTCTTCAGAACGTGGCATTCCATATGTCTGGCCATGGTGTGCCGAATTTTCTCGCATTTGTGAGAGAGCGTTAATTACATCTCATTCTGAGAACTCTTAAATCTATTAGTATTTTCGTGCCCGAATTTGTTCTTGGCTGATTTGTATCAATGTCAAAAAATTCATCTGCATTTCTACTTTCTTCTCGGACTTAGGGGTACTAAACACAGAGTTAAATTGTTCCTTAAGCAATTCGCTCATTTTTTTCTGGGTAATATGCGTATTCGGCCGCCCCATCTATCAATGGACCAATACTCTCTTCTTTACAATGAATTTTTCTTTTCGCAAATGTGTAAAAGTATTTTGAATTATTTTTTGTTTTCTGCTACCTTGTTTTCTTCCTCGTTTTTCTTATGGATAAATGTTTGATTTAGGTCCACTTCTATTTCACATGGTTTTTTTCTAGTTTGAGTCTCCTTGCTTCAGTTCTGCACCTGTGGAGATTTTTTACGGTTTGTTTCCGCTGTCTAAATAGTGTCCTGATTTTTCTCTCGAGCTTGCTACGTTTTCTTTTTTGCGCTCTGGAACATGTTTCGGCAATATATGTAGGTTTAGCTTGAGTTTCTATTATACATAGTATTTCTCCTGTAGTCTTCTCGTGAAGTAGCAATTCACAATTTACTTTCCTTAAGGCTTTTTTTACACTTTCCAAAAGTCATGGTCGGAGAAATCTGTGTGCGTTACCTTTTTATTTATTATTATCTCATTGTTATTTCTCAAAATTAAATCCAAAACGTTCTCTTTTCTAGTGGCTTCACAACTTTCCTGGGTAAGGCCATAATGTTCCATAACATCTAATAGCATTATTGCCTAGGTTCTATCATCTTTTGTAATGTTACCACGAAACTTCTCAACATATATAACTTCGTTATTTTTTTTCCATGTTGTGAATGGAAAATTAAAATCCCTACAAATTAAAAAAATTATATTTTAACTGCAAACGACACACAGTTTATATACAGGGTGTCCCGTAAGTCTGGACCCATAGGGAAAAATAATAAAATTACAAATAGTCCAAAAATTTATTTATAATATATTTTTTATTATTTTTATTATTATTTTTATTATTTTTTATTATGATCTTACTCCGCTGGAGTTTTATTTGGGGCCACTTGAAAGCCAAAGTGTACGAGGTCAAACTTCAGAACATTTTCCACCTTAAAGCACGCATTGTGGAGGCGTGTCAAGAAATTTCTGCGACTGTGATTCAGAAAAGTGCTGTCGCAGTGGAGATTGCGTCTTCAACTATGTGTGCGACACAACGGCGGACACTTTGAACAGATTATGTAATAAATTTTTTGGACTATTTTGTAATTTTTATTATTTTTCCCTATGGGTCCAGAACTTACGGGAACACCCTGTATAATGTAAAGAAGACGCTTTTTAGAAGAGTGTCCGCACAAGAAGAGAAAGAAAACGAGCAATGAAAAATGAGGCACCTCTCAGGAATCGAACCCCGGATCATCCGATTGCCTGTCAGATGTGCTAACCATTACACCAAGAACCCGGGTTCGATTCTTGGGAGGTGCCTCATTTTTCATTGCTTGTTTTTCCCTCTTCTCTTGTGCGGACACTCTTCTAAAAAGCGTCATTCTTTACATTATATATATATATATACAGTGTATATATATATTATATATATATATATATATATATATTATATTTTTTTTTTTAATTTGTTGAGTTCTTTTAATTCTAATCTATACTATAATAAGAGAGCTGTCCGTCCGTCTGTCTGTCTGTCTGTCCGTCCGTCACACTTTCAGAAATTGTGAGAAAAAATTGTGAGAAAAAATTCAGAAATTGTAAAAAAAATTCAGAAATTGTATTACGGGCAGCAATGTGAAGCTCAAGATTTCATGACTGTGTTCTTTTCTGTAGTTTAGCAATGGGGGAAGGTGGGGGTGGGGGTAATGGGGGATGGGTGGGGTAATGGGGAGGGGTGGGGGTAATGGGGGAGGGGTTAGCCCCCAAGTTGTATGAATGGGGGTGAGGAGGTTTTGGGAGATACCAGATTCAGAAATGTTGACACAATGTGAAGCTCAAAATTTTCACGGCTGGGTTTTTTTTGTAGTTGAGCCTGTCTAACCGTCAGCGAAGCGGCGGGAACTGTACTAGTATATATATACACATAAGCCTAAAATCAGCACGTTGTCTCACTGTCACTATGAATGACAGCGATATTATAATAATTATAGATATATATTATAAAAAGGGAATCCTGTCCGTCCGTCCGTCCGTCTCAGAAATAAATGCGCTTTGCGTTGTTTCAACTTTTTACTCTAGCGCGTTAAGATTTTCATAGTTTTAGTTCTATAGTTTTATTGACCGAATAATTGATCCCCCAATTACTGAGGGTTCAATTATTGGTCAATAAAACTACAGAAAAGAACGCAGCAATGAAACTCCTAAACTTCACATCTGAACCCACTCTATCAAGATTTGTGAAGCTTAAGATTTTCATGGCTACGTTCTTTTCGATAGTTTTATTGACCGAATAATTGACTTTCCAGTAATTGGGGGGCCGCAGGCCCCCAATTACTAAGACCGAAGGACCCAGCACCGCAGGTCTAGCTAAATGGGCCCGGAGGGCCCACTTCTTTTCGTATACCATAATTTACCGCATGTCCGTCTGTCTCTCCATCTGTCTGTCTGTCTGTCTGTCTGTCTGTCTGTCTGTCTCCTTTTCATGTTGAAACGGTGGAAATAAAATTTGATTACAACACCCTCTGAAATTTCTGGGATGTTTTTAACAACTTTTTTTCAAATCGGGTGTCGACCCCAAAAAATCATATGGTAAAACACGTAGTACTTAAATTTCAAAATTTTGGCCCATTGGTCTTTGAGTGTGAAATACAAAATTTTGATGGTTGCTTTCTTTCATGAATTTGTTGATCTGCTAGCTTTACTGGCCATTTGAAAAATATAAGATAAATTTTATAGAAGCGTGGACTGGTGGCCTTCCCTATCATTGAAGTCTACAAGTAAACCAAGTCCCACACGCTTCTACAGAGTTTCTTACACTTTCGTGGAATGAAGAAAATCAAGTAGGTGAATAAATTTAGAAAAGAATGTAGTCATCAAAATTTTTAGCTACGGAAGCCATGATAGGTAAAAAGAAAAGTGACAAATTGTACTTCAAATTTAACTGTTTCGTGAGTTTCAAGTAAAACCTGAGAAGTTGCATTTAAAATTTAAGTGATTGTGAGCTAATTGTAAATGTTAAACTCTAACTCCCTTAAAATTTTCTTGAAATAATTTTCATTACATTTTATTGTTTGACTATTGTACCATGACTCTACAGTAAATATGTGTTGCCCGAAGGGTAATAACAGCCTCCCACAGGAACTAGCAAAAAAAATCTTGCCATTAGCATAGTCGACATACATGTATATGTAGTCTCGGCGATTGCTCTTGTGAAAATGCCTGCGCTTCTAACCCCCAGTGAGAGCCAAATCGGTATATACATTTTTAAATTGAGGATGAATCGGGCAATTTTTATTAAGTAATTTCAACGTACAAAGCTTACTTTTATAAAATTATGTATTTAAATTATAATTTCTTCATTAATTAATTTTCTTAAAAATTGCACTATTATAATCATACAACTAGGACGGAGGATATTTTTTGCACTAATCAAAGACGCTGGAGGTTGATGACGTAATGACTCAACTGTAAATAAAAAACTAATGGAGTCTCATATTCAAAGCATTCAAAGTCAGTTAAAGTTGTACATTGTAAATAAATGCAAAATGCCTTTGAAGTGCTGCGGTACTCTGTAACAATGTAGGAACGTCCACAAAAGTACAAGTTCTTTTAATTTCCCTAAACCCGAAGAGCTTTTCAATTGTGGAAGAGTGGACCTAAAATTTAGCCCAAACATAAAACTGATAGTAATATGTGATGAACATTTTAATGAGACAGATTTTTTTGCTGTTCACTGACAGAAGAAAACGTCTAAGGCCTACAGCTGCACCCAGAAAACTAATAATAAAGACATCAAGTAGGCCTAGGCTTATTTGCCCTCGGGTTGAATTCATTGGAAATGATACAGCCAGTGCTCTTTTAATGATTAAAAAATTGTAATTGAGATAACTGAACCTACACTATTATGTAAGTAAAGCATTTAAATTTCTTTTCCTGGCCACTAAGTCTGTTTATTCATGCCTAAGCTAGTCTAAAGATGAATAACATATTTTCCAGTCAAAACTGTCACAGACCATAACAGCCACACTCATATCATATTCCATAAAAATGATAAGGACAACAAAAGGCCACTGGGGCCTATTAAAGTTGTCCATGTCACTGATGTCAGTCACAAACCAAATCTAGTTCATTCATTCCTGAAGGCGCCAAAATCCAATACTATGCTACCCACTGACTTGATTTAATCGTATCTAACCTGATTAAGGACTCAGAATTTTCATCACTCAATCATTTACTTTCCTTACTTCTCCCTTCTCCAGGCCTGGATTACCCAATAGGCAGACTAAGCATGTGCTTAGGGCACCAGCAAGGTAGGGGCACAAAAAAATTAGAACATTTTTTTTGAAAGAATTTGATATTTGATATTTCAAAGAAAGCATAGAAGTAGTCATCATGGGAAAAATCAAAACAAGGAAATGATGGCAGTGCACCAGAAACAGCATTGAATCCTAGAGACAGATTTCGCGTATCGACTTACTATGCTTTAATTGATACACTTGAAGCTCATATGAAGAGGAGAGGTGAAGTGTACAAAGAAGTATCAAGTAGATTTCCTTTTCTAAACGATTTCGACTTATCTGAACAATATTCACAAGGTTCCCAAAAGCTAGTTGACTCATACTCTGTTGACTTGAACATGAATCTCTGTGGAGAACTACGGCAGTTCCACTGTTATATGCGCTCAAAGTTTAATGAAACAGGAAAAACGAAATTCAGTCACACTGATCTTCATGACACCCTAGTGAAAGACAGGATACAATGTGTATTTCCAAATGTAGATATCGCATTACGTATTTTTCTAACATTGATGATTACTAACTGCTCCGCAGAACGCTCTTTTTCTTAGCTGAAAAGAATAAAAAACCCTCAGAGAACAACAATTTATTTCATAACATGTGAGACGCACTTTCAAGATGGATTCAGCACCTAAAAACAATGAAAAGATACTATAAACATATACCCGAAATTGTTTTGTTTCCGAGTTACAGCCCGTTATGTGTTCCAGCACCGTATCCGCCTTACCTTTAAAGGAAGTGCTCAAAATAGCCGCCTTGCGCTTGAATACACGCTGAACACGCCTCGTCATAGACTGCCTGACGCGTTCAAACATTCCAGGTATTGCTCGGATTTTCTGGCATCCTTATTGTACACGTTAGCGAAGCATTTCAACGTTGTCAATGGGTGTCATGTAAACAATGGATTTCAGATAACCCCACAGGTAAAAATAGAGTGGATTCAGGTCCGGGGAGCGAGCAGGACGCGCAATGGGTCCTCCATGGCCTATCCATTTATCAGGGAAATGGTCATCCAAATAATCTCTGGTTACTCGACTAAAATGAGGCGCAGCGTCGTCATGCATAAACCACACACGACGTCGGACACCATGAGAAATTTCATCTAGTAAGTCGCTTGAATCATTCCTTAAAAAATTGGCATAGGATTCTCCTGTTAATCTTCCAGGCAAAACAAAAGGACCGATTAAGTTGTCGGCAATAAGTCCTGCCCATACATTGATACTAAATTGTTGTTAGTGATTTGACTGGATGATGGCATGCGAATTCTCTTCGGCCCAGTGATGAGTGTTGTGAAAATTGATCACGCCATTTCTTATGAAGGCAGCCTCATCAGAAAACAACACGGAGGATAGAAAAAGAGGATCGCGAGCACACTGTTGAAGGAACCAAGTACAAAAAGCCTCTCGTGGTGGGAAATCAGCTTCAGTAAGGCTTTGTACTCTCTGAATGTGATATGGGTAAAGCTGTTGTTCCCGTAAAATTTCCCACACAGTTGTGTATCTTACACCCTCTGCTGCTGCTATCCTTCGGGTGCTGACACCAGGATGTTCCTCCACGCGATTCAGGACCCGCTCCTCCAACTCAACAGTTCTGGCGCTGATTGGTCTACCACCATCTGAAACTCGCTTGTTGAATGATCCTGTATCACCAAGACGCTTGTCTATTTTCTGAAAGGTCTTCTAATCTGGCAGACGGCGATTCGGAAACCTTCCCGCATACAGACGTCTTGCTGCAGCCGCATTACACTCGGCACGTCCATACATGAGATGCATGTCTGCCATTTCTCTCTTTGAATAAGCCTCCATTCCCACTTCAAATGCATACTATCACTGAATATACAAAAACTTTTAAGGTTTTTTTTTTCACTGGACTGCACTTATTCACGGTAAAAAGTTACGAATACGAACAGTGAAACACTGCGATGCACCTCTAACTGACTGATGGCTCAACACTCAACGATATTGAAACATGTCATAGAGTGTACGAAACATTACAATCGGCAAGGCCATACATGAAATAAGTCTTGTACACACTCACAAACAATGTCGGCAAGTAGTGTTTGTAAATAGTTTGCGGAAACAATTGCTGGAACACAAAATGGGCTGTAACTCGGAAACAAAGCGATTTCGGGCATATGTTTATATAAACTTTTTAAATTGTTTTCAGGTCCTGAATCC
>JAJOZX010003338.1:282500-290000 GCA_023014485.1 Bathynomus jamesi
TTGGTTTTGGGTTAAAAATATAATAGTTACCCCTTTTTCTTTGATGTATTCAATCCGACGTGAATGCAACGAGTTTCTTACTTATATTGAGGTTCTAAATATAATAGGGCTATGCTGCTTTAAAATCTAGATCCTATCCCAAAGCTGCATCGTATCTGCTTGGAAGATAGCTGGTGAGGGAAGCCTATATTTTGAGGCCTCTTGTGCCTTGAAGAGTGGACGGTCAATTTTCCAGTTGAGGTTTAAGTTTTGGCTGTTCATCCTTCTACACAATAAAAAAAATTGGTTGGTAGATAAATGGATACCCTGGGTAGCTTAGTGGTTAAGACGCTTAGCTGCTGGTGAGGCGTGGTTCGGATTCCACGTTAAACTGTAGGTCTAAGGTGGAATGACAAGCTTGACCTTCGTCAGAATAAATAATTCAGGTGGAAGCAAAACCATGGTTACCCAAGGTTTATATATATATATTATATATTATATATATATATATATATATATATATATATATATATATATAATTTCTGGAGAACTTTGCAATTTTTGACCACTCATGGTGGGTCGTGGTTCAGCTTCCACGTTAAGTTGTAGGTCTAAGGTGGAGCAACAAATTTGACCTTCGTCAGAGTGAACAATTCGGGCGGAAGAAAAACCAAGGTTAACCAAGATATATATACACACCTAAATAATTCTCAAGTTTGGCCAGTAAGCAACTTTGCTACGTATTAAACTCATTTTATCCGATTCATCTAGCTTATTACTTCTTTTTAACTCATTTACCTTCAGGGGAATTGTATGAACAACAATAAAATAAATAAAATAACGATATTAAAGCAACGCCACATACATAAATATCACTTTTATTAAAAAGAAAGGCAATATGGCGTCGCGCCTTGTGGTGCCTCTCCAAAACAAGCAATCTGGCATCCTGAATAAAAGATGAACCCTCTCTCCAAAGCCAACGAAGCGAACAAACCTACAGTTGATCGGAAAAGCAGTGCAAAGCGACGCTTTTGTGCTGTAGAATTATACAGTATGCTGTTACTGTCCCTTTTGTCATGTGTACGAATTCTCGCATTTTTATCGAGTAACTTTACGAGATGACATTTTCTCTCGTATGCTTTAAACTTTTATAAATTATCTGTACTAACAAAGAATAAGCAAATATCTACAGTAAGTAATCATTAAAACTAAAAGACTGTTTAGGCAAAAGATACTCCTATACTGTTTTACGTACATGTAAATACAATATAATACAAATACACACAAACACACGTACACACATAAATATATACGAAGAAAACCGACCCTACCAGGGTTTGAACCTACATCCTCTTGAATAGAAAGAAGGTGAGGGCGCTAGCCACTCACTACACTACGATGTGATAAAAGTTATTACCTTGAGTGCGAGAGGATTAACACGGAAAAAGCCTATGGACACGAAAGCGTTATGCGTTTCCTCGATCGTTTAAATGTATGACAGGTTATGTTAACTTTTATCCCGTCAGAGTGTAGAGGCCAGCGTCCTCACCTTCTATTTAAGAGGTTGTGGTTTTGAATTCAGGTGGAAGCGATTTTTTCATTATGAAAAATCGTGCGGATTCATGCAAGCTATTCCATATATATATATATATATATATATATATAGAGAGAGAGAGAGAGAGAGAGGAGAGAGAGAGAGAGTTCATTTCCAAAACGCGATATATCCATTTTTTTAGATTTTGAAAAAAAAAGCATTTTATGTATTTATTGTATACACCAGGTTTTGGAAAAATTGAAAAACTCAGTAGTTAAAGTTATGGGAGAAATCGCACTTTGCTAAAAATCGATGCCTTATGTGACAATACACTATATCAACCAACATTTGGTAACGAAAACTCAAAAATTGCTGATTTGGCGTTTATCGCGTTTTGGAACTAAACTCTTCATATATATATATATATATATATATATATATATATACTGTATACACTCGAATGTAACCTAATTTTTCTGTTAATTCCTAAAAAGGCATCGACATATCAATTAAAATTTAAATGCCTTTTTATTCTCAATTATAAGAATTATTAGAAACCAAATGATGATTAACGCTCAATGATGATGATGATGATGATGAGAACCAAAAAAGAATCAGGAAGAGACAATGTATTGAAGTAAATAAAAAGAGGAAACCCGTTTATTCTCAATATAATTAACTGAAACGAAGGACCTTTATCTTATTTAATCTTTATTATTTCTTCGTGCGAGAGAATTTCTTTCGCCTCCTTAATTACAAAATTAATTTGGTTCTCCTCAAGAGATTTTCCTAAAATGAAGTTTAAATCAAGACATCGTTATTAAATTCTGTAATTTATATAAATAATTGAATCTCCTAAATTGCTTACCAACCTTAATATTGGTATTGTCTTAACAAATATTTTGTTATATACCTTCAATGTTGAGGATTTTGATGTATATTTCTTTTCCTCTGTGTGTGTATATATATATATATATATATATATATATTATATATATATATATATATATATATCTTCTCTTGGCAATTCGACAATCTAAGTTATAAGTTAAAAATAATGACTTACTTTATATACTATAAGTTTATCATTACATATAAGGTTTGGATTACCGGCTACAGAGCTACCTGAATGATATGGCATTTAGTATGTTTCACCATGAGTTTGCTATACATCTTAAGGCATGATTCTTATTCCAATACAAGGCATCGAATTTAGTTTTGAATTATTGCTCTTAAAATGCCTTAAAATAATGTTTATTTTTATGGCTCTAATCGAATCCTCAATTTTATGGCTTATAATAAAAGTCTGCTTCTTATTTATTATTCGATTTTAAGACTCGAGATGAATATTTGTATGGGCTTTCTCCAGGAAGAAAAATTTAAGGGCTATAATGTTCCTAGAATATATATTTTCATAAGCAGTTGGTAATAGTATTACTCCTGCCGCATAAATTATACGTTTTCCATATCTGTACATAAACTTAAAATGAAATGGATTGATGAAACAAGTCAGAACGGAAGCCACTTCGAGAAAAGGGGATGCTTGTAAACCTTTCGTTTATTTTACCTAATATCTCGTACGTCAGATAAGTAGCCATAAATCTAACAATGAACTTGAGATGTTAATGGCAGCCTTCCCTTTTCGAGTATATTTCGCACCAATTTAACATTAAATTAACAGTTTTCAGTCCGTCGTTTATTATAAGTGTAAGTGAAAGAGAGCAAATCTATAAATGACGAACTCATTTCGCGGTTGTATAATAGGGTGGATTGAAAATATTAAACCGTCTTGCCTCACTTATGATTTGGTGTAATGACCCTCTAGAAGTTCCAAAAAGATAATATTTTCTTTTTAGGACCCTCCACCCGCCACAACACACAACACAAGCGATACTTACTAATCACCAACTACTTAAGAATACACAGACACTTATCTAAACATCAGTCTCACTCGAGGTCAGTGACATCTTGCATATGACTGGTAAGGGATGGGGGTAGGAGCCGCATGATGCATATTGCAGCATGGGTGGCTACAAAGACTACTGAGTAAAATATGTTTACATTTTAGTTTTAAAGCTTATATATAATTTGTTTTAACTAATTCCGTGTTTTGTATTTTTTCAGATTTTCATAATGTGATATTTCTGTAGAAATTTAACCTCAGACATAGATATGGCAAAATCCCTACTAACTAGACAGTCGGTGAAGCAACATTTTCTGTTCAGAATTCCAAGTGAATTGCCACATAATGTCTTACCCTCTAATATGCAGATTGGGAGATATTTTCTTCTACTGAAGGAAGGCTCATCTGCAAAGTTGACAAATAATGATATTCTCGAAACGATAGCAGAAGCATTGGTCGAAGTATGGAAACGTTCATCAATACCCTCAATGAGTAAAAAAATCCATAATTACCAAGCTGAAACGCTTTACCGACAAGGTTACGCAACTCAATCGATCCAAAAGCAGTGTGAAGCTTATTGAATTGTTCAAAAAATCATTGGTAGAACTCTTTGACATTTGTGCCTGTAAATGCAACTTCGTTTCGCACCAAGATTCTGGCTACCAAAAAAGCGGATGTAAAGAAAAACATATTATTTGTGTTTGTCCAAAAGAATAATCCATAATCCATTTCATCGAGCAGAAGCTGAACCGACCATTGCAATGGAGCATTTGTATGTTACATACAAATGAACTTCCCTTAAGGCATCTGTTTGAGCGATACGACGGGAAAACAACTGGGCCAAGATCATTCAGTGGATCTATTGGTAATGCTCTTAAGACTTGTCATGAGATGCCTGTGGTAAAGTTCTCCCCAATTACGGATGGGGCCGATAGCATCCCAGTTCTCGTAGATGAACTCATAGAAGATTTAAGTAATGATCAATAATACATGTTCAGAATAATTGGGGCCATAAGAGAAGGATATGTTGACGGAAGCCTAGAGAAACTCAAGCATGGTCCCCTTAACAACTCTAGATGGTTAACTCTAGCTAACAGACTATGTCGTTATTATGTCTCCCAAAAGAATCCCTCCAGAGAGTGACGTAGCCTTGTTCTGTTCATAGTAACAAACTATGGTCCTAACTGGTTCAATAGAAAATTTAAACCGTATCTGCCTGATGGACCCAAACATATCTTTGATGCGATAAAAAGGTTCAACCTGTTACCCCAAGATATACAAAAAGTTGTCCAACCTTATATATCACGAAATGCCTATTTTGCTCACTCAGAAAATATTCTTCTATCAATGCTGTCAGATAGTGAGCAAAAGCTGCGCAAAGTTGCAATCGATCGAATAATACAGACAAGAAAGTGTAAGGAAACCAATACAAGGAAAATCAGAGAATTTAGAGTACCAGAATTGAACTTCAAAGCATCACATTGGCCAGACATCATCTTCTGGGATAGGATTGATATCAGTGAACCACCTCTCACTTCTAAATTGTGTGATGAAGAATTGCTTGAGTACGAAACAAAATGTTTCAAAGTTGAGCAATACCCCATTCACACACAGAACGTCGAAAGAGCCGTGAAGTTGGTTACAGATGCATCACCATCAGTAATATCACAGGAATCAAGAGACGGATCTATTAGGTCAAGAATAAAAAGTCGCTCTCTGCTTCCCTCACTTGAAACCAAAAAGAATCTGATGCCTCTCCTGAAAAAATAATAATATTTGAGATGAGCGGGTTTTATATCGCATTCAAATGTAATTGATTGCCCCTTTACAAGTCCCTAGTCAGGCTTCATTTAGAATATGCAGTTCAGTTTTGATGCCCGTATTTGCGTGAGGATATTGATAGGTTAGAAAAGGTCCAGCGTCGTGCCACGAAACTAATTCCGTCATTGCGCAACAAGCCTTATGAAGATAGGATTAAAGAGTTAGACTTGCATTCACTCGAAACTAGGAGATTAAGGGGGCAGCTTATTGAAGTTTTCAAAATCGTTAATAACATCGATAACGTAAATTTTGACAAACTGTTCACTTTCGATAATAGCAATACTCGTAAGAACGGATTTAAGTTGCGTGGCAGACGTTTCATTATTAATATCGCTAAAAACTTCTTTACGTTTAAAGTAATTGATAAATGGAATAATCTTCCCGCGCCCGTCGTGAACTCTACCAGCGTTAATGTGTTTAAAAACCGTCTAGATAGGCATTTTTAAAATATTAACGTTGTTTAAAATAAAAAAAACAATTGGCAACAGGAGCTCTGGGGGTGATAATCGGGGATGAGTCTGTTGACGTCTAATGCCAGCTTGTGACATGCCAGCGTGTGATATGCCAGCAAAAAAAAGAAAAAAAATAGACTAACACGAACTTAGTTGTAGCTTGTTGAGTAAATTAACCTACTTTTTGTTATTCTTTAAACTTTTTTTTCTTCTTCTCTCCTTATTTGCATGTCTAACTCTCTTTATTGTCTGTAGTTTGCATGGTATGATAGTGTTTGAGTTAAGAATGTATTGCATGGTTTGTAATGCTTTCTTATTTTACTTCTTTTCATCTTTCACGCCTTTCCAGCCTAGTGGGCTACATCCTCTACCTTCCTATGGAGTAGAGGATCGTCTGCAACAGCTGGAAGAATGTGTTGCTTTGAGTTAAGAATTTGTTGTTCTTGAGTTAAGAATGTATTGCATGGTTTGTAAGCATTCTTATTTTACTTCTTTTCGTCTTTCACCCCTTTCCGGCAGAGTGGGCTCTACCTCTCTATGGAGTAGAGGACCGTTCTGCAATCTTTCCTATTCTCTCCGACTATTTTTTTGACTTGTCGGCAGTGGCCGGCGGATGATGATGGTGAGTCTTTTTTCTCTTTTTCTGAATGAATGTTAACCCACGAGTGATAGGTCTTGCTACTTGCTTAACCCCTTATTCTCTTCTCTTAACCCCTTTCTCTTAACTTTCCTTTCTCTCGGGCTAACCTTAGAGTGGATCTTAGGGTCTTTGTTAGCCTTAGCTTCTGTAGATCTGTAGATTTACGGCATCCAACCAAGTGAGACCAGATACAATTTTATTTCAATACAATGTATGCACAATAGTGTTTTTTAAGTATAGTTTTGCATTATAAAGCGTTTTTCTTCAGTTATTTTTTTTTATAGAACACTTAGTTTTTATGTTATGAGCATATTTTTATTTATGGACAACCGGCTGATGGCCATTTTGCTTTTATGTAAAAATGCGAGAGATGGTTTGAGTTACAAACATTAAATGTCTGAATACATTATTTTTATGTTCTAATACACCAAAAAACAAGTGAGGAAAATAAATTTTAAATAAAAAGTTGTGTTTCACTCCGCCCTATATGTATAAGTACTGACCACGATACCGAAGTATCGGTAACGCGGAGCCGAATAACTTAAATATTAAAATAACGTTTTGTATTTATTGGAATTATACAACAAAATCAATCTCAGTTAACATTTAAGTTCTTTAGATGTTCTTTAGAGTTCTTTAGTCTCTCTCAGGCGCGGCTATCTTACTCTTTCCCATTTTATTTTAGGTATTTAATACGCTTGCCCTCCTTTTCTCTAACGTTACCTATGAGCAGTGGAAGAGGCGAAAAAAGAGGACACGTATGAACTGACTTCGAACATCGAATCTTCTCTTTATACTCCTGCAATTTCAGACTCATTCCTTTGCACGGTGACAAGCGAAGTTTGATGCACCCGTTTAGTCCGTCTCAATATTTATTTTCCTTTTGAACTTTTAATCCTAACGCTTCCTCCTCACTTTTTTCGGAAGAGAAGAGTGAGTTTGGTATTTATTGGTCTTTAAGTAACTGGAAACTCTGTAAATATCTCTCTCTCTCTCTCTCTCTCTCTCTAAACAGATAAAAGAGCTTAAAACATAATGTAAAAAGTCTTTTACACGTAATTCACTCTAAAGTTACAAACTTTTTTTTTAATTAAAAGCATGAGACCCTCCGAGATCGTTCCAACAAAACTTCAAACCCGAGACATGGACGTGAATAAAAAGAACAATCAAA